>PVJN01029432.1:0-26422 GCA_004026805.1 Lasiurus borealis | reverse complement strand
CTCACCACCACCCCCTGCACCCTCACTACACTCACCTCCTCACCTCCCACTGCATTCACCACCACCCTCCATTTCCTACCCCTAACTTCCTTGCATTCACCATCATCCCCCACCTCACACAGACCTCTCTGTTTTCTCTCTGCCTGCACCTCTGGGAAAATGGGCTAGTGCCTGGGCCTTTGGGAGGCAGTGGGGGCAGGTTCCAGGGTCAGGAACAGCCTCTGAAACCAAAAAAGCCAGGGAGGAAGCCTCCCTGGCTGCCACTGGGTCTGCAATCTTCTCCTTTAAAGGCTGCCTTTGCCCCAGGCATTCTTTATTTTTATTTTTGTTGCTAACACTATTATAGATGCCCCCCATTTTGCATGCCCCCTTTTGCCACTCCCCCATCTCCCCTGCAACCCATCACCTGTGTCCTCTTTTTAAATGCAAATGATCATGGGAAAGGTCTTATTCTAGGTCCCACTAAACTGGCTCAAGTCTTAGCAGGGGGGATTCCTTGCCAGCCAGCTAGGAACAAGGTGGGATTAGGGCTCTTAGGGAGTGTGAGGGGGATCCCAGGAGAGAAGGGCTGTGATGGGAGGCCAGAGGCATCCAAAGCTGGTCCCATTGGAAGACATTTCCATAAACCTCTGCCAACATCAAAATTAAGAAAATGCCTCAACACACAGGGCCCTTTTTTCTATACTTAAACATTCACTCTTTCATCTATCCAGGCATTCATTTCATTCCATCCATGCACCAGCTAACAAATACCTAATAGTATTCATCTGTGCTCAGCATTCATTCTGGGGCATCTGAACACATTTTTATGTGAGTAATTAAGAGCCCAGAACAACTTCTATGCCTTGGCAAGGCTGTAGAGTGATGGAAGACTGTGGGGAAAGTTTTAGACTTTTCTCTGCACTGATTCTCAGAGCAAATCACTCTGCCTCTACACTTTGCCCCTAACGTAGGAACATCAGTCATATCTTCCCTAACCACTCCCGGGTTGTTGTGAGAATGAAAACAAGTGCTGAAGGTGAAAACACTTTGACAGTATAAAGAGGGATAAGATACTTAACACTGTTTTTAATCCTTCATTTCCCACATTTAATCTGGAGTTGTGGCCACATGGGACAGCCCTTCCACAGAGTTAATAACTAAGATATATTTTCCGAGCCTCTATGTGTTCCACGTATTGTGATGGGCTGCAGAAATGCAGAGACAAAAGATAGTCTCTGCTCTCAGCAGCTCCTTCAGTGCTGAGGTCAGAGTGCTGTCGGCACACTACATCACCTGGAGGGTCAGGGGAGGCTTCCTGGAGGAGGCGGGAAGGCTCACTAGTGACAGAAATCTGGCTTTACAAATTATACCCATGTACCTGTACTCCACAGGGGAGGACTTGGAATACTCTCTCTGATGCTCTGGTGAGGTGGCGGTCCTTCAGTGTTACCCAGAGGATCTGTAACCCAAGGGTGGAGCAGCTACCCATTAGTGATGCTATCCCTTCCCTCCCTCAGGATCCTCAAGGAGCAAGAAGACACAGTGAGGGAGGACACCATTCAGGTTGCCCGCCCTGCCAAGAAAAAAACCTGCTGTGGCTGAAAGGCACTCCCTGGCCTCACCCCCCAGGCCTGGCTCACAGGGCCCACCTGAATCCTGCACGTGGCTCCCATCACAGCCAGTCCAGACCTTTGTCCTTGATAGGGATTTGTCTTCCCCAAAGAAAAGGGAGTACCTCCACTCAAGAGAGCTGCTCTTGGAGCACCTTAGTCTTTCCTCTTCCATCTTTCTCTAGATCCCAGATGCCCATTTTTTTCCTCCCCTTCCCCCACCTCCAGCTTGGCTTCCTGGGGAAAGAAACAGATGGGTTTTCCCAGAGAAGCCACCACATGCCTTCTCCACCTCCCTTCTTCCCCCACCCCTTGCCTTTAAGAGCCTCAGAATGCCATTGCCATGGTAACTGCAGGGCAGACTTGCTGCTTCCTGCAGGCCACAGATACAGCACTTGGGCAATGAATGCCAGGGTGGCCTGTCTGGCTTTGGCTCCTGTTCTCTGGATGCCAATGGGACACACTTGGCATATGCTTCATGGACCTCAAGGTGCCTGTGTGGTGTTGAGGGGAGCAAACCTGGGCACACACATCCTATTCCTTACCCCACATCCTCCACCCCCCAGGAGTCCTCTCCTTCCCAGGCTTCAGGGCCCAGCCTCTCTGAGCAGCCACTGGCCCATGGCATTTGCCCCAGGGGTTCTTAAGAACAGTGCCTTACAAAGAACCCCCAGCCTTTTTTCCTTACCACCCACCCACAGCTGGGACTCCCAGGTTGACTGGGGGTGATAAATGTGTGCCTGGGGTTAGGGAGTGGGCTTACTTCCTGCTTCACTTTCAGAGAAGAAAAGAAAACCAGGGGGAAAAAACCCATCTGCTGCCAAAGAAGAGCGACCATTTCTGGAGGGAATAAATAAACGATAGCTATATAAAGCCATGTTTCTCAAAATAGTTTTCTGAGAAATCCTACATGATGATTGACAGGGTAGCTTGACATGTAGTCAGTGAGGCCCCATACCAGGTCCGTCATTACTGACTTACTTTTATTTAATTTGAGTTTTTCCAGAAGACCGTGTTGTGTGTGTGTGTGTGTGTGTGTGTGTGTGTGTTAAAGTGTGGCTGTGATAGTGACATTTTCCTGGTGTTTGTCAAGAGCATGTAGCTGCCAGCCTGGGCACTGTGACAGCAACAGCTCAGGGCACTGGGATGAAGGGAAGGTCTGGGCCAGTGGTGGTCCCTCGCCTAGGTGCTGATGAGTGCCCAGCACTGGCAGCTCCAGCATCACTGGCTGGCTGGCAGTGGGGCTGGCGAGGGCACTCTTGCCCTGGGAGGGAAGTTGGATGAAATGACCATCAAGATCACTGCCAATAACCATTCTCAGGATATGGACCCAGGCTCACAGGAGAGGGGGTGGTGAAGTGTCCACACGCCTCTGAGAAGATAACTCAAGACAAATGCATAGAGTCAGCCAGCCTGGGGAGAGGCCAGAGTTCCTAAAGCTCCTCCCTTCATCCTCTCCACAGACTCCCAAAGGGGTCAGAGCCCCAAGAGTCTCCAGGTAAATGCCCACTTCTTTTTGCAGAATCCTCTCTTTGTCAACCAGCCTTTGTAGGCACGAGGGAGCCTGTGAAGAGTGTGGAACAAAAACCAGCAATGAGCACTGGAAGGTGCCCCATGATCTTGGGCAAGCCAGCTCCCTTTCTGGGACCCATCTCATCAGTAAAGTAAGAAGTGGGTTATTTGATGCTCCAGGCTCTTTCCCCTCAGAATGCTTTTGATGACCTGATCCTTTTTCCATTTAGGCTGCTCTGGCCCCACTCAGAGTTTGAGAGAAATGCACAGGAGACTTCATTTCCTAGGAGAGGATACTGATGGTGGTCTCTTTAGTGGAATCCGAGGGAGGCGGTCACCCAGCAATGGCCCTTTTATGAATGTTGCTGTATGAATGTATGTTTTATCTGTATGGAGTGCTGGTAGAAGGTAGGGATTGCCAGGGAGAAAGGGAAACAGCTGATGGAAACGGGATGGCAATTGGAATTTATAAGCAAGCAGGCTCTCTGTGGGTTTTGCTCAGCCACAGATGCATTTGTCCCTGAACACCTGATCTTTGGCTCGGGCTGCACTGTTCTCCATTTAGGAGAATTGGATTCAGGACTTAGAGCAGGATGGGATGACCCCAGGGCCTGGCCTTCTAACCTGTGGGATAAATCCCCAGGAACCCTCAAAGGCCCCAAGAGACAGAAGAGCAGAAAATGTCTTGAGGCCTCTGCTGCTCCATCTTCCAACCTCACTTGAAAAAGTGTGGAGCATGAGGACCTCAGAAAGGCTCTGAGAAGTTCTGGTCCCCACGTCTCATCCTCTCCTTCTCTCCCATTCCTTTTAAACTTCCACAGTGATCAAACTCACCCAGGGACTGGCAGCAGTGCTATCAGAAAAACCTGTCTCCATCTTATTTACATTGCTGTTAGGATCTTGAGCAAGTCACTTCTCCAGGCTTCGTGTTAATCTGTAGATTAGAGATTACAACATCAACCTCACAGAGATATACAATAAAGCAATGTATGTGAAGTACTTAGCACAGTGCCCAGCACAGGAGGTGCTAACAAATAGGGGCTATTACTGTTGGGCTGCTGCACAGACCCTTTTCCTTGCTTCAGTTTCAGATAAGAACCAACTAACACCAAGTGTTTACCCCCAAACTGGATAAACCCTCATTCCCCAGTCCATATACCTGGCTGTTAAGCTTGTATCTGGCTTTACCTCATGACCTTGCTCTGCCTTTATCTCCCCAGTCAGTGTCTGTAGTCTACCACCCCATCGCCCACTCTCACTCTGTCTGTGGTTCTCCAGGACTCAGACAGCAGCTCAGATCTGCTGCTAACTCCTGATTATATTTACCTGGGAATGACCTGTGCTCGTTGCCATTCCTGGGTCCTCACTTGTTGCTGTATTTTGCTTCCTTGTGCTTCTTCTGAGGTCTACTGCTGCCCTCAGCTTTGAATTGCCAAACCATGAGCTCTGGCACCAAACCAATGCCTCATTCACTTTCCTTTAATGGACTCTTTGAAGTCTTTTCTGTTTCTCAGTGATACCCTAGCTTTCTTCCACGTCTTCCTATCCTGTACTCTTTCTCTATTCTTTTTTTTTTAAAATAAATTTTTATTGATTTCAGAGAGAAAGTGAGAGGGAAAGAGAGATAGAAACATCAATTATGAGAGCCATTGATCGGCTGCTTCCTGCACACCCCCTACTGGGGACAAGCTTGCAACCCAGGCATGTGCCCTGACTGGGAATCAAATCACAACCTCCTGGTTCATATGTGGATGCTCAAACACTGAACCACTCTGGGTCCAGTCTTTTCCTACTCTCCCCCTGGCCTACTCCAGGCCACATCTGTATGCTCTATCAAAAATGTCTCAGGCTTTTGTTTCTGTCATAACAGATCACTGCTCCAAAAGATCTTAAACTTCTACTAAGGTGTCAATACAAATGGTGGTTTCAGGGTTATAGTTGCATTTTAACAAAGAACTCTGAGGGAGACTACAGCCAAGGAATGAATTCTTAGTGGTAGACTATTAAGCAGCATAACGGGTCATGGGTGAAAATATTTAAGACAGAGTTGCCTTCTAGATGGCTCTTAAAGACCTCAGTTTTCTCCATGTATTTTGGGGCTCTATTTCTAGGTTCATATATATTTGTAGTTGTTTATTTCTTCTTTATGAAATAGCCTTTTATCATAATAAAGTATCCTTCTTTGTCTTTATAGCAATTTATATCTAAAATCTATTATTTCTGGTATTAGTACAGTCACAACAGTTCTCCATCAGTTGCTGTTGGTATGGTGTACTTTTTCATCTTTTAACTTTCAACCTATTTGTGTATTTGAGTCTAAAATGATCCTCTTATAGAAAGCATATAGTTGGATCATATTTTAACTCTATTCCTCCCATCTATGCCTTTTAATTGGCAAGTTTAATCTGTTTACACTTAATGCCTCCCATTTTGCTATTTATTGTTTATATTTCAATGTCTTTTGTTACTCTATTCCTCCATGATTGCCTTCTTTTGTCTTAAGTAGTTATTTTATTGTGTGCTGTTTTAATTCCCATTTTTTTCATTTACTCTATTTTTTAAACTTATTTTCTTGGTAGTTACCTGGGGTTGCTATTAATACTTCATTTATAAAAAAGTAGTTTAGATTAATACCTATTTAATTTCAATGGAACACAGAGCTGCTTTTGTATAGCTTTATTCTCCCTTCTTTATGTTGTTATTGTCATAAATTGCATATTTAAACATTTTGTTTTCATCAACATAGATTTACAGTTATTTTATGGAGTTGTCTTCTAAATCAAACAGGAAAAAAGGAATTAAAGCAAAAAATACATTTATACCATTTTCTATATTTAATTATGTAATTGCTTTTATTTATTCATTTGATTCAAGTTACTATCTAGTATTCTTTTATTTCAATCATATTTATTATAGAGTAGGTCTGCTAGAGACAAACTTTCTCAGTTTTGTTTATCTAGAAATGACTGAATGATAACTGTAACATATAGAACTTTTGGTTTATAACTCCCCCTACCATTTGCCAACCTTCCCTCCTCCTCCCCAACTTTTCATCCCCTTCTCCTCTCATTCAATACATCAGTACTTTCATATACCATTTCATTGTTTTTGGCCTCCATGGTTTCTGATGAGAAATCAGTTGTTAATCTAATTGAGGTTCTTTTGTATATGGTTAATTGCTTCTTGCTGCTTTTATAAACCTAGTTATGGAACTCTTTAAGTTTATCCTACTTTGAGTTGGTTAAGCTTCTTGGATGGGTATATTAATGTGTTTCATCAAATTTGGGGAGTGTTTTGTCATTACTTTGTTAAATATATTTTCTGTCCCTTTATCCCTCTCTTTTTCTCTTAGGACTCATATTATGCCCATGTTGGCATGCTCTATGATGTCTCACAGGTTTTGAGGCTCTGTCCAATTTTCTTCATTCTTTTTTTCTTTGTGTTCCTAATACCAGATTATCTCAATTGCCCTATCTTCAAGTTCACTGAGCCTACTCAAATATGCTCTTGGGATTCTCTAGTGAATTTTTTATTTTTATTATTATTCTTTTGAACTTCAGAATGTCTCTTTGATTTCTTTTTATAATTTTTACTTCTTTGTTGATATTCTGTATTTGGAGGGACATTGTTCTCATACTTTTCTGTAGTTTTTTTTTAGGCTTTATTTCCTTTAGGTCTTTCAAAATAAGAGCTGATTTAAAGTTTTAAAGACCTGATGTACAAATCAAGCTCTGCTTTTCATTCCTGCTTTCTTCCTTATATTCCACACCACATTGCCAGGACTTTGAATTCATTCCTTAGCCCTACTTCTAAGCTCCTCCCCTGTACATTTTATCTCTTCTTAATTGGAGGAAGAATATGAAACTCAGAAATCCTTCAGATCTGAGAACCCTCCCCTCCTTTGAGCTTCTGGATTCTGTGCTAGAGATGAGCAGCCCAAAGAGGTATCCAGTTCCTTGGAAGTGAAGAAGACCAGACATCCTCCGACAGTTTCCCCTCCTGCCAAGAATCCAGATATTCCACAAAGCTTTGGTCAAAAGGTATAAATGAAGGAACACTGCAAATCAGAAGTTTGTTTTTTAAAAATAAAAAAGCAGATTAATGACTTCAAAATAATGAAATCACAGTACACAAACATACAAAACCTAAGACTTAAATGTTCTATTGCTGAGTGGCGCTAGGAGCACTACCATCTCTCTGTCATCTGAGAAATAGAAATTGGTTTATGCAAATTCTAATCAGGTTCAGTCAAAGTTCATAAGATTTTACATTCTTATCCTGGAGTGTGTATGTTGTGGTGGGGGTATTGACAATGGTTGACAGGATATAGGAGCTTTCTAAACCTCCCCCACTTCCTAAATCTATTAATATGTCCATTAATAAACATGTTCATTATTAGCAGTAGAAGTAACAAAGAACATTATAACTCTAACCTTGAACACAGGTTAGTGGAGCCAAATTAATTGAAGTGTCCTACTTAGGAAAAAGAACTTGCTAAAAAGGATGGAGGTTGGGAAACCATATAGCACTTGTCAGAAGACCTGGAATCGATGTGGAAACTGAGGAACATTGGCAAGGTGTGTCATTTGTCACCCTGGGGCAGGCCTGAGTCAGGTTAACAAGAACTGACCCAATCTCAGGGTTGGGACTTGATCAAGTCTTTGGCTCTGATTCAAAAGTAGGAATAACAGGCTCTTGTCATAACACCAGGAGATTCATTTCTCAACGAATGAGGATTCAGAGAACCAGTAAGGCCCGTGCTATCATAATGAGTTATTAATTGATCCATCTGACCTATAAAAATAAATACTACATACAAAAGCACCACAGTACTAAGCAAAAATTTCCAAAGAACATGGACAGAAAGAATGAACTTTTTTTTAACTTTGAAACAGAAATTGAAATATGTAGACTTCAAGGGGCCTTAGAATGTTTGAGTAATGGGACTCTGGAACTAGAATTCATTGAGCATGTGTAGCACTATGTCAAGGGCAGAGTGTCAGGGGCAACCCAATATCTGGCCCACAAGCTCCCCAGGCCATTCTGTAATGTTAGTGTGCAGTGATTATTTATACACAATTCCCCAAGGGCTCTAATGAGCAAAATGCACTGGATTGAGCTCCTGAAGCAGCAGCATTCACCTCTGTCACCTCATGTAATGGCAAACAATGCTTGCCTAAAGGAATACTCAGAATAGAGCACTGTTTCTTAAGAACACGGCCACCACTTAGTGAATTCACTCTCCTGGAGCCCCAACTCCCAAAGGCTGGACATCTGGGCCTGTGACCTGGTAGATCCATGGGATTTGCTTCACTGGTTCAAATGAGTCACTGTTTTAAAATGCTTCTGGCTTTTAAAACAAAGTGTTGAAGAGCACTCTAGTTGCTGCAATTTAATTGCCTTTCAGAGAGTGTAATGCCCATCAGAGCATTCCAGCTCATCACCCTGCAGCCTCCCCAGCTGCCACAAGCAGCTTAACAACTTAATTTCACTTGAACTCCATACTTCTTCATATAAAAAGTCACCTGCCTGCCCAGTTCTCCTTTATCCTGGTGTGGAATCAGTCATCCTTACCCAGGCTGAGCTCCCCACAAATTATATGACCTTGAGCAAAACCTGGAACTGGCGGAAACCGGTTTGGCTCAGTGGATAGAGTGTCGGCCTGTGGACTGAAAGGTCCCGGGTTCGATTTTGGTCAGGGGCACATACCTTGCTTGTGGGCACATCTCCAGTGTGAAGTGTGCAGGAGGCGGCTGATCGATGTCTCTCTCTCATCGATGTTTCTGACCTTCTATCCTTCTCCCTTCCTTTCTGTGAAAAATCAATAAAATATATTTTAAAAAAACCTGGAACTGCACGATACTGTGAGCTCAGCTTCCAAATCTGTATAATAGTGCTTTCTGACTAATTGCCCTCACAAGATAGTGTGAAGATCACATGAGTACTCTGAGGAAAGAGCTTAAGCAACTGAAAGTCTGTAGACAAATGTTAGTTATTTAATTTATACAAGAGACCAAACAAAACAAAATAGGAAAAAGAAAGAAAAGCCCACACTTGGTAACTGGGAGAAGCTGAGGCCTCAGGTAAGAGCAGCTCCCATTTCCTTGAGCCAATAAGGACAAGGAAAAAAAGCCAGTAAGTGTCATCCTTTCAAGCTAGAGACTTTTATCTAAGAAAGCTTTGTACCCTCTCACACTGCTTTGACATTGGACAGGTCCAGCATCGCAATGATAAAGTTCTCATTGTCAGGGCTCTGGTCTCATTTGTATTGTACTTACTGAGGCCAGGTATGTAATAGACATGAGGCACTGAATGGGTGGATTTGCTGCCCATCAAGACTTTATACAGCACATTCCTAATTAAAACATATTTATATTAGATTTTTAAAACACCCACTTTGGGATGATGAAAAAGTTCTGGAGTTGGAGAGTACTGATGGTTGCACACAATATTGTGAATGTACTAATGCCACTGAGTTGTACATTTAAAAACGGTTAAAATTATAAATTCTGTTACATATATTTTACCTCAATACATTTTTTAAATAAACAACCTTCATAAACATTTATATTCCTTAAATGAATGAAGAATGGATTCTCTTCAAAGCCCAAAAACTGGTCTATAAGATGCTCAATGTTTGTCTCAGGTTATATCCAGAGGTGAGGGAGCAGGAAAGTATCCTCTGAGTACTTGAGGAAACACCGAGAAACCTACAGTGTACATTAACATGCCACAACAAGGCCATGCTTCCCTTCTCTGAAGGCCCTCAAACCAATTTCACCTCACACCCACTCAACAGGGGACTCTCAGTGCTCCTGGCATCTCTGCCCCTACCCAGTATACACTTCTGGGTCCTGGATAGACCCTTCATATTCCACATGCCAACAAGAGCACCTAGTCGGACTCCAGAATAGGGGTTTAATGAGAGTGTGTTGAGTGATAATAAAAAATGCTCCGAGACCAGTTTGGCTCAGTGGATAGAGTGTCGGCTTGCGGACTGAAAGGTCCCAGGTTTGATTCCTGTTGGGGGCATGTACCTTGCTTGCGGGCACATCTCCACTGAGGGGCGTGCAGGAGGTGGCTGATCGATGTCTCTCTCTCATCGACGTTTCTGACTTTCTATCTCTCTCCCTTCCTCTCTATAAAAAATCAATAAAATATATTTTAAAAAAAACTATTATTAAAAATATGCAAGAACTCAGCATCTTAAATACAAGAAACACAAATAAGCAGATGAGGCTGCATTTTTCTTCCTCTGTGTTCATCCCTCTCTCTCTCTCTCCATCTCCCCTTCCTTAACTGTCCCCTCCCAGAGTAGTTTTACTCATGAGGGTCATCTCCTCCCACTCCCCAACACTTGTCTTCTCTCAGTGGCATGAAGTTTGCAGCCTGAGCAATGGTTGGGAGGCCTGGGGTCTATCCAGGTTCCCTCCTCAACTTAGTGGGAGACAAGTTGACCTCCCTCATGAGTGTTGGGCAGCCTTACTCCTAGCTCACTGCCTGCCTAACTACTGGTCTTCTGCATTGACTATTGGTGCAAATGCAGAGCCAGACTGAATCCAGAGAAGGCTCGCTAAGCTTTCTCCCGTCACAGATGAGGAAACTGTGCCTCATGCAGGAGGAGGGACTTGACAGGGTCTCAAGTCAGTGAGCAGCCATGCTGGCTCCTGGCTGTCTTGGATGTCACAACTGCCTTTCCAATTCTACATGTTCTGCTTTTTGGGAAGGTCATTTGCTACCCCCAGTTCCTCTGACTCTTAATAATTCACCTGTCAGGGTTTCTCAGGCTCCTGTCACAGCAGGATTCCCAGTCTATCTCCAGATATCTACTGGGAACTGGTTCTGGGGCCTTGGCCTACTTTGGTTGATTTAACCCAATTTTCTTCTGCTGTGATTCAAGTCATGTTCCCTCTGAGCATCATCTCTTGGAGACTTGATAAGTAGGCCCCGCAGCATGCCCCCCAACTGTGGGTGGCAGCCAGCTATTATGTTGCAGTGATTGAAATCAGGACTGTTTCACCTGAAACAGCAGCCCCACACAGTGGAGTGATGTCTAGCATCTGCACTCAACCTTTGCTGCTCATTGGAATCACTGGAGGGGAGAATAGAGGAAGAATTTTTCTTTATTTTATTTTCTTTATTTATTTTTTTAATATATTTTATTGATTTTTCACAGAGAGGAAGGGAGAGGGATAGAAAGTCAGAAACATCGATGAGAGAGACATCGATCAGCCGCCTCCTGCACACCCCACACTGGAGATGTGCCCGCAAGCAAGGTGCATGCCCCCGACTGGAATCGAACCCGGGACCTTTCAGTCCACAGGCCGACGCTCTATCCACTGAGCCAAACCGGTCTCGGCTTTTCTTTATTTTAAATAGTTTATTTATATTTATTCAACTTTTAGTCATTATTTCTTCAAATAGGTTTTCAGTATCTTGTTCTCTCTCTTCTTCTGGCACCTCTATAATTCTGATGTTGGTACACTTGAAGTTGTTCCAGAGGCTCCTTATACTATCTTCACATTTTTGGATTCTTTTTTCTTTTTGCTTTTCTAGTTGAGTGTTTTCTGCTTCTTTGTATTTCAAATCTTTGACTTGATTCTTGTGCATTCTAGTCTGCTGTTAGGTCTCTGTATAATATTTTTTATTTCAGTCAGTGTATGTTTAATTTTTAGTTGGTCCTTTTTTCATATTCTTGAGGGTCTTGCTAAATTTATTGACCTTTTCTAGGAAATTCTTGAAAAACTTATAACCATGGTTTTGAACTCTATACCCAGTCGTTTGTTTTCCTCCATTTCTTTCATTTGTGATCTCTTCTTTTGTCTCTGCATTTTGGTTGCTTCCCTGAGTTGGTAAAGTAGCTTTGTGTGCTAGTTGTCCTATATGGCTCAGTAGCTCCATCTTCCCAGTTACCTGAGGTGGACACTCTTGGTGCACCTCTTTGTGGACTTGTTGTAATTAGGTCTTGAATGTTGTTGGTATCACTGTGGGGGAATTGACTTCCAGGTCAATTGCCTGTGAAGATCAGCTATGTCTATACCAGGAGCACTTCTGTGCTGGAGTCAGCCTTATGAGACAAAACTTGTAAAAGTGCAAAAGTCTCTGTGGTTGGCTTGGATGGGGCAGAGTCTCAGGGCTGAGCAGACAGCCTTGGTTTCCCGTCAGCCCTGTCCTATGAGGCCCCTGGGTTTCAGTGTCCCTTAGTAATCATTGAAGCCCTCTCTGCGTGCATTCATGCACGTGCCTCCAGACTTCTGCCTTTTGTGGCTCCCCTGAGTTTCCATGCACTCTGGGGACCTGTATGAGTCTGGGTCCCCAGGGTCTCACCTGAAACTGGGGTTCAGTGCAGTCGGAAAATGAGTTTAGCACAGTTAGATATGGAGTTCAGCGCAGTCAGAAGGTTCCATCTTTCTCCTGCTAGAGAAAGCCAATGGCACAATCAGTAGTCAGTCTTCTCTGTGTGCACTGGCGCGCCTCCAAACCTCTGCCTTTCACAACTCTCCTGAGTTTCCATGCACTCCTCCCTTTTCCTGACAGTCCAGACTCCCCCGTATGAGTCTTGCCTGGAAGTGGGGTTCAGTGCAGTCAGAACTGGGGTTCAGTGCATTTGGGAGTTTAGAGGAAGCCAGCCAGGCACTCTGCCGCTCCTCCTTTCATGCACGTGTCTCCATCCCTCAGCTTTTTTGCAGCCTCTCTGAGTCTCTGTGAATCTACCCCCCCTTTTTTTTCTAGTTGTAAAATTTCCATTCGGACAACTTTCCTGTGGTTTTGGATGATGTCTGTTCTGTCTTTTAGCTATAGTTTTAAAATTGTTGTGTGAGGCAGCAGTTTAGGTGTTCACCTATGCTGCCATCTTGGTTTCTCCACCTATATTTGTTCCACTTTTTAATTGTTTTATCTATTTTATTATTTTAAAAATTTTGCTCTCCCATCCTACCATAAATTCTGATTTAATTATAAGTAAAAAGTTTTAAAAAATTGTTTAATATTACCATTATTATCAATAACAAAAGAAATGGAATAATAGAAAGTGAAAAATCTGCTTGTGTGTGAATATTTTAACTGTGTGCCTGTGTCATTGTCCATGCATTCCCTCTGGATTCTTTAAGGGAATTTCAATGACTTATCTATGATCATTTAACAGGTCGATAGTAAAGCAGATGGTTAACAGGGTTCTGGTGGACCCTCTCAATTACCAAGCCTTAGATAGCAGTCACCTGATTCCCTACACTGAGGCGGAAAAGTTGGGGTTCAGTGCTACACTACAAACACACACACACACACACACACACACACACACACACACACACACAGATGAAGCCACACACTCTACCCATTTTAATTTTATCCTTGACTTCCCCCCCCCCCAATTGTCCTACCACTTATGACTTGAAATATATTTCACAAAAGTTGCAAATTTGCCATTACACTATGCCCTTGAAACATAAAAAAAAAGAAGAAAAAAAATGTAGGAGCTCAAAGTCAGTAGTGGAGCTATATTAGCACATGGATAGAATATGAGAGACTGCAGTATAGTATGGGAAGTGAAACTTTAGCAGGATTAAGTTGCTTCTGGACTTGGAGGGGGAGGACAGGGAGGATGGATAGAGGCAGCCATGCTTTAACAAAGAATTCAATGATGGTCTGAGAAATGAAATCAAAGGGAAGCCTTCAGGCAAGGATGGAAAGAAAGGGAATACCAAGGGGAAAAAAGGACCCCAGGAAAGTGAGCTGGTTTGGGGACTCACCTGTGCTGGACTTATGGCTGGAGCAGAGTGCGGGGTGAAGAGTCTGGGATTGGCTGAAGCTGGGCTTCAAGAGTGAATTGGGGATAGAAGCAGAGAAGCCCAAAACTTGAGAGCCTCTCTCCTGCATCAGAAGAGTTTAAATGTCACCCTGTAGAGTGACAAGAAGCCTTTAGAGGGGTGTTAACAGGACAGTGACAGGTCTGCCAAAAAGAGTGGAATAGAAGGAGGGGGCAAGACTAGAGTGCAGCAGTGGGAGTGGCCCAGGGTGTGGGGAAGAGAAGGAAGAAGAACTCATACCAACCAATCTCAACTCTCAGTGTGACCTGGGTTTGTGTATGAGCCAGGCCATATTGTACCCTCGATCTTCCCTCTCTGCCTTCCCACAGTCCAGGGAGTTTCCAGGCTACCCGATGCCTCCCCACCCCATACTAAAAATCATTACATCTCAAACACTGATTTTTTTTCCAATTAAATCCAGAGCCTTAGGAAAGGGGATTTCTCAGAATAAGGTGGGGACTTAAGGATTATATATTGCAAATCTCAAGCCAAATAAAATTACATTCTGTATAATCCACTACTTTGAATTCTCCAGGCTATCGTTTCCTCCATGAATAATCAAAGCTTGCTGTGTGTGTGCACTGGGAGGGAGTAACAGAAAACCCACAAGTGTAGGCACATTAGAATTTTAGAGTCTCTCCCTTGATACACTCTGTGAATCATTTTCTCTGTGTGGAAACTGAGGATCCATGAGGATAAGGACCTCCTCTAGAGCAGGGTTGGGAAACCAGGACTTCTCTGGCCCAGGACCCTTAAGTCTGGGGCTGGAGCCACTGTGTTTAGACACAATCATGTAGTTTGCTCACAACTTCCATCTCTTCCAGACCCCCTGAGCCTGGACACTGCTCAGCCCTTGCTCTTTCCTCACCTTCCTCAGAAGCCCACATCTCCAAGACTCAGTTGTGAGAAATACTTGGGAGTGACACATGAAAGGAAATCTAATCAGAGATAATCAATAGACAATATTAGTAGAGCCAAATTAATTCCCTGCATGGACAAGAGTTATCCAGCCTCGGCCAGCTCACAGCCAGCACCCTTAATTCCATTTCCTGGCAGTTGTTAAAATGATTTTCTAAGAGATAGTCCCATTTCAGCAGAGTCACAGGCTGATAAAGTGCAATCAAGTGCCCGGAGGAGCCCAGCATCTTGGCCTACTCCGAACCCTTTCTTGTGGTTCCTCATTGGCAAAGCCTTGGGAATTCTCTCTGTCATCCAGACAAGAACTTCATTTCCTCCTCGAGCCTTTATTTCTCAGCCTGAACCCTGCCACTCCAAAAGCCCAGCAGCCATTCTATTCTCCTCCACTGAAAAGTCATGATCTTCTTGGAAACTTCTGAGTTCAGGTTCATCAAATAAGAGCTGTGGAGCTACAGAGTTAGAAAATCATAGGTTCTTCATGCTGGTGAGGGCCTGTAACCACTGTAAGCTAAGTACCATCATTCCATAAATGAGAGAACTGAGGCTCAGTAGGGGACAGGCCCCTCAAAGCCACACACTAGGTCTCCTAGTAGGAGTAGCAGGCAGACCGGCAACTGGCAGGAGCATCATGGCAACAAGCCATCATTTGCTTATTGTGCCAGTGTTCCCTGAACACCTACAATGGACCAGGACTGAGTTGGACCAGTCCAGGTGAGACACAGAACTTTCCCTCCTGGACATCACAGTCGGGGAGAAGATAGACACAAAAACAGAGCTGATACCATACTTGGTAAGTGTGGGCACAGATATCCACTCAGGGGCACAGGGAGACATCCATGAGGCTCAGAGAAATTAACGTAGGTCAAGTCTGGAAGAACTCACAGCCTGGTGTGTCAGAGCTTTGACTTCAACAGGTCGTCATTGCTGTTATTACTGTGACGGGTTATCATAGTATTAACAGCTAACACAGAATGCTGCTCTGGTCCCAGGCACAGCTCATATTTGACTCTTACCACCTTCCTCTAAGAAACATCATAAGATAACCACCTATTTACAGGTAAAGAAAATTGAGGCAAAGAGAGATAATGACTTGCTAAAGGTTACAAGCCAAGTGTGTGAGAATTGCTCTTTGAATGCACTTCTCCAGCTCCAGAGTACACACTCCGCCAAGCCCCAGCTCCTCTGCTCCCAAGTGACTGTGAGTCTTCATATAACACCATGGGAAGCCTCCTACCACATGAGCTCTGCACCATGCAGAGGGTGGCCTTAGGCCCTGGGCCATGTTTAATTACCTCAGGTCACCCCAAGCCCCAGCCCTGCTCTGAGCTCCCATAACCTCTAATGCAGGTATCTAAGACCACCTTCAGAACCATTTCTAAGCCACAAAGGATCACGCCTTGGGGCAAGCTCTCCGACCCACTGTGGGCAGACACACTCTTAGAGCTGCCTCTCCCTCCCTCCCTGGTTGAACCAGAAGCACCTGCACAGTCTTGTTGGGGCTTCCGTTTCAGAACTGAAAGCTCCTGTTTACATGCAGCTGTAGGGCTGTGCACTGTGAGGGTGCAGTACAGGCCATCTCATGCTTTCTCACCTAACACTCACAGCCACCTGGGAGAAAGGTGTTATAATCCCAATGGGGGAATAATTACACAGGAACAGGGAGCTCCAGGAACTTCATGCAGGACTCAGAGCCTTTGGCAGGAGGCACCAGGCTTCAATCGCAGGTCTGTTTATTCCCAAGGCTGGCTGGAGTTTCAAGGCATCATCTGTGACCGTGAAACTGAGCAGTGAACCTGTGTACTCTGTATCTCTGGCTTCAAGGATGATGTGCTATCCAACTTAGCTAACCAACCATGGCCAAAAAGCAATTGCCATAATATCAGAAACCCATTAGGCTCCATGAAGCCTCAGAAAGACACTTCAAGAAGATGTCTGTGAGCTGAAAATGATGCCAAGCACTCACTATGCACCCTGGAAACAGCTGCCTGGGGCCAGAGGACAGCAGAACAGTCCTGAAATGCAGACCCAGCCTCGAACAGACCCTACCAATCACCTCCTGCCTCCCAGACAATAACATCCTCAGAGCCCAGAGAAAGCCATCTGTGGGAAGAACAGGTTGAGGTAACACGGAAAGGATAATCCAAATGATCTCTGAGTTGTACAGATTGCCCATTTGCAGATTCCCAAGCAGTGAATGATGCAATCCTACAATGAAGCAGCCTGTATTCAAGCCATTTTCTACAACAGTCACCCAAGGAAGTCTCAATCTCCATCCTCCATGGTGACTCCTATAGGTTCTGCGGTTTTACATTTATATTTCCTAGGCTGTTTTTCTGAAGTAGGCAATGGGTTAATTCTACTGTCATTTTCCAGAGAAATGACTGCCAACTTGAGCTCATTAGATGGCAAGCACGTGTGGTATGCTAATCCTGTCCTGTCTCTTCCTTCACTAACAGCCAGCAGGAAAATGTCTCACTGCCAAGGAAAATGTCTCCTTGACACAATTTACAAGGCTCTTGACTGTGAGCTCTGGCTACATCTCAAGCCGCCCTCCTCACTGCTCTCCCAGACCCTCACCTTTTCCTATTCTCTGCTTTTCTCGAATTTTCAGATTGGCCACACTTTCCCGACTCCTTCAGGCTGGGCTTCAGCACATGCCGTCTCTCTCTCTCTCCAGTACCTCCCTTCCTCTTCTGCTTTTTCAAGTTTATGTTTAACCTCATATCTTCACAGAGTGTCTGGATCTCCTAATAGTCTCTTATTCCCTCAGCCTCTGTACTTCTCTTTCATTACATTTATCACTCTTGTTTAGGGTCTGCTCCTCCAGTAGCCTGTAAATTCCAGAAGGGCAGGCTGGCATCTGTTTTGTCTCAGTGCCTACCACAATGTCTGTCACACAAGAGGGCCCTGAGAAATATAAATGGGATGAAGTTGGGAGAGACAACTCACTTATCTCTTGTGGTTCCAACTGAGACCAGAACTGGAGCCATTGGGCTGAAGAAGAAATCCCATCCCATGCTTAATCCATACACCATGCCCAGCCTCCAGATAACAGGTGGTGAGTATACTGTATCCCCAACCTAGATATTCTGAGTTTCACGAGCACATGCTATCCTAGACCACAGCGCTGTGGTGCAGCACGTATTTCCACATCTCTAGGTTTTGATTCTTCCTTCCTGTACAGATTTCTCTTGGGTGCACACAGAAAAGGATCCCTACTGTTCTGTTCTTCTAATGCTTCTGACTCACAATACCATGTGCCTCTGTCAAACTGATGGCAATTTTTAATGATGGGGGATATTTAGCTGGTTATTTCTTATTAAATGTAGCCAGACATCTCTTAAACATCTATGTGGCTGCCATTGCAGTCAAGATGAGGTCCTCAGCTTGGTCCCTAACTCATCATCTCTCTTGCTGATCCCCAGAATGTGCTTCCAAGTCACTTACTCTGGCCATCAAAGAGATTAATTGCTGAGAGTATACAAACTCAACACATTACTGATTAAAAATAAATATGACAAGGGGAAAAATTTTTCTGGGATAGGCAGTATGTTTTGGATTTCAAAATAAAGTGAACTTTGGATTACTACTGCTCATCTCCACAGGATGCAAACAGGCATTAAACATAGACTTGGTCTCAAGGTCACAAAGAAGTCCTAGTGATTAGAAATGCAGGTCAACAGAGCCAGAAGGAGAGACCCTGCCCAGAGAGCCCCAGGTGGGGCTGTGGCATCTCAATAATTGAGGCTCTTCTAGTGCAATGAAAAGTCATGTGCCAGGATGTCAGCCAGCTGTTGTCTGCCCGAGGGCTTGGAGATAGGCTTTAAGAGTGCTGCAAGCCACTTGTGAACCAGAGCCATGAAACAGGCCACTTTTGCCCAGGGCTGTCCCCAAACTCTGAGCCAAAGTTTGTGGCCCTGGGGGCTGGCCAGCTGCTGATGGAGGCATGATACCCACTCCTGCTTTGGCCTAGGACCTTCAGAAGTGCAGGCCTCAGGCACTGGCACCCAATGTGCTCCTCAATGATGGGAGCTAGAGTGCAGGGTGGAAATATTATTAAAATAGGATTATACCTGGGATTTCCATTGTACATTATAGATTCCAAACAAGTTTTATATTTTTTTCATTTTATCTGAGTTTCTTCCTTTTGAGTTTCATGGATGTGGAAGACTTGCTCAAAGACACAGAGTAAGCAGCAGAGATGGGGTATGATTTGGTCCTTTGGCTCCAAACCTCATGTCATGAGTTGTCTAGTGACTGTCACTTGCCTTTCGAGAAAAGGACAAGGGGCCTGGGTCTAATAAGCCAGTGTCCTGTGTGTTTTCTCTGCCCAGTTTGCTCTGGCTGCCCTTGGGATTGAGGTATTAGCTACAGCCTAGTGGTTGGAAAAGGCACTTTTCACTTCTTCTGTGAGAAATGACCATAATAAAAAGGGGTCTCAGACCTCCTGTGAAAATGGCCAGCTTGGCCCTCCTGTGGAATTTGTAGATTGTGAGTTTCTGTTTCATAGGCTTAATGACTGAGAGATGCCAAGGAAGCTACACACCTCACCTCCAACTCTGACATAGCTTATGTTGGCGAGCTGGGCTAAAAAGATGGATGGCTTAGTGGGTGGGACAGGCAGAGTGGAGTTGGCTAGGGATGATGACTGAGGGTACGCACTTCTCAGTATTTAGCAGGCCAGCTCTGCCCAGAAACTGACACCCAGGCAGTATGTGCTGTGAGGGCAGGGGCGGTACTTGCTGTTGCTACTGCATTGCTATACCCTGCGCAGAACCTGCAGCCCATTAAGTATCCAATAAATGCATGTTGGCTGAACTTCTGATCACTGAGCATGTTGTGTCTGAGCCTTGGCTAAATATAGACCAGTTGCTTCCAACGGACTAAGACAGGCAGCATGGAAGTAACCAGACATGGAGGCGAGCGCATCAACAGTGGTCAGTCAGGCATGAGGAGATGAGCCACCTCAGGAAATCAGGCTTTTTCTGGCAGTCACAAGACTACAGGCCCAGGGCTCAGACACAACATGGGACAGCCTGGGAGTCTAAGGCAAGTTAGGGTGCATCGCAGGTAGGTGGCACTCAGAAACCAGGTGTGCAAGGAGATGCCATTCAAGACTCCAGGCAGACAGCAAGGTTACAGAAAAATCTATCTTTAGGAAGAAGGCTCCAGAAACCAGGTTGGGGATCTTCTGTGTATGGGGCTTTGGGGTGGGGGTGCCTTGCAAGAACAAGAAAAACTTCACATACCATATAGGACCTAGGGTTTAAAGATAGGAGATCAAGGCAGGGCAGGTACCCAATAATCAGAACTGGCCAGACTCCTGGCAAGGTGACCACCCCAAGGCACAGAGATGGGATGAGGCATTTGGCTTAACTTTATCCTGTTACTGAGGTCTGGAGCCAGGTTGGGCCTACAGATGGGGAGCCAGGTGTGGTGCCAAAAGAGAAGAAGGTTTCAGAAATGGGAAACTAGGTAGCACCTGGCAAATGAGGGGTTTTTACAAAAGAAAATAAAATGTTGCATCTCCCCAGGGCACAGACAGGACAGGAGCTTGGTAGTCCTGGACATGTTCCCCAGGAATCAAGCTGGTCAGCTATCACCTGAGATCTTCCTCCTGCACCCCCAACTCTGCTCAGGAAAAAACACAGGCAGAAAGAGACAGGTTCCTGTCCTTGGAACCTGTGGTCTAGTGGAGATGAGACCATGCATTCAATGAAGCTCTGAGCAGGCACAGGTACCAACAAGCCCAATTAAGACCACCGAAGATATATCACCACTGAAGGTCTGGGGGAAGGAGGGAACTAAAGGGAGATGTTCTCCAGGAAGGGAGAAGAGTGACAGGGTTTAGTATAGTCAAAAAAAAAGTCAGATTCAGGGAACAACCAGGTTCCATAAGTAAAGTCATTTTTATAGCATCTTTATCATCATGCTGAAACTTCCTCATCTTACACACTGACTTTACCTGCTCCAGAAGATATGGCTTATTTCCCACTGAATCCGAGAGAAATGTCAATTCCCACTGGAGCTTTCTTTCCCAGGGGCAGGACAAGGGGAGGTGCAGCTGTGGGTTGCTCCTTCATGCCTCCTAGGCTTCACTTTGCACCCCAGGAGCAGAGAGAGGGGGGTGGTGTGATGGGGGCTGCAGACCCAGGGACAGAGAAGGCCATAGGATGACCTTCTTCCCCTCTGAAGGCAGGAGAAGCCCAAAAGACTGCTGGGCCTTATCTTTATGACCTCCTGTCCCCCAGAAATGTCAGGAAGGCCTCCAGGTCCTAACACCCAACCTCCTGGGAGATCATCATCCTGGCTGCTCTTGGCGTTGTAGGATTTTGCCCACTGACCATGGGTGGAATTCTTCACAAAGTTGGAGGACCTTGCTGTTTGAGGCTAGGCAGGATCCAGAGCTCCTGACTCCCACCACATTGAAAATTCCTCGATGAGTTCCCTTAGCATACCCTCGAGGGGTCCAGCCCATGTCCTCCTTCTTCTGACATAGTCACTGTTGTCTCCTCTTAAGTTTTTAGACTTTTCTTGTTTAATATGTGTGGACAAAAAGCATTTGGCAGTTTTCACTGTATTTGTCTCTATCAGTAGTTCTCAACCTTTCTAATGCGGTGACCCTTTAATATAGTTCCTCATGTGGTAGTGACCTCCAACCATAAAATTATTTTTGTTGCTAATTCATAACAGTAATTTTGCTACTGTTAATGAATCATAATGTAAATATCTGTGTTTTCTGATGATCTTAGGCTCTATAGCAGTGGTTCTCAACCTGTGGGTCATGACTCACAGGTTGAGATGACTAGCAGGGTCGCCACCTCAAGAACCACGTGCCTTGCTTGAACTCAGTGGGAAGGCCCCATTAAAGATGGGTGGGCTCCTGCTGATGCAGAGGCTGCCAAGCCAGGTCAGATACTGGCCCAGAGGTGAGGGGCAGGGGCAAGATCATCTACCAGCACACCCTGTGAGGTACTGCAGACTCTCAGCACCCTAGACAGAGTATTCCTCACTGCCTATTGGCCTTTCCCTCAAACCCTGCCCTATCTCTCTCCAGTGATTCAGGACCACAAGCTCAGTAACCATCTCCTGCTTCCCCCCTACTCTCCCCCAGCTCTCCTGGCAGCAAGCACATCCCAGCTTCCTGCTTCCAACCTTGGTTTTCCTCCAGGACACACATGGTCACCACTCTAGAACATTCTCAGTCAGCTCATGTCCTCCACTCCACCTCCAGGACCCTCCTCCTCCCACTCTGAGAGTCTGCAGGCAGATGCTTTTCAGCCAGTTCTGACTTCACAGCTACTTCTACACAGGAGCCTCCCTTCCTGGAGCAGGGAGTGAGCCAGGTGCTGCCCTTTCATTTCTGCTCCATCGTGGCCTTTGCCTTGTGCCCATCCCCACCCCGCCATGTCCCCGCAGAGCTCTAGGAACACAGCCGTCCCATTGCTTCACTCTCATGTGCCTTTATTGAGCTCCCACAGAGTGTGTGGTTCTATGCTCCAGGGTTCAGAGCCACGGTCTAGTCAAAAGGAGACCAAAGCTAGTACAGAGAATGTTTCATAGCTGCTTACATCTGGTAAGGGATTGGGGAGGGGAGAGCTAATCACAAAACAAAGTCCTATTCCAAAGCAACAAAATCTCCTCTGGGAGTAATAGATATTCTACGCACTCGTGCGTGCATACATGCCCTGGGTGGACACTTGGGTGTACCCAGTGGTTGTATATGCATACATATACAGTGTTGTGGGTAAGTAAGCGACTGTATATGCTGTCTGCACGCAGGCACGCACACACTACCGCACAGACAGAATCTGGCTTATTCTATCAAAGACACTAGCCTCCAGGTTCTAGTGAAGCCTCTGCCCTAGATGCCTGCAGCATGCAGAACCTGGAGATCAGAGAGTCACAGTAAAGGACAATGGGTATTCATGGGCACTCTGTCCCCAGGCCCAGCCTCGGCACTGGAGGTCGCTCATGGTCAGCAACAACAAAGACATTGTGAAGGGCTCACAGAGCAGAGCTGAGCAGCTGGAGGTCATCTGTTCAGTGTCAGGGCCACCTGAGCCCTGGTGAGTTCCCAATCTTCAAGGCAGAATTTAAAACTCTGGCTTTCAAGTGTGTAGTCCTGCAAACAGTATTCTTGTCACAGTGCCGCAGATCGAGGTGAGTTTTTCTCGCTCGCTCTCTGCAGCTTCCCACATGTGCTAACGCATTTTGTAGTCATTAGATACAGATGTTTCACACAGCTGTCCCTTGAAATCCAAGTCTACTGTGAAATCGAGGTCTCGCTGCAGAGAAGGAGCAAAGGGTCACAGTGTCAGTGTGGTGATAAGTGCCAGCCCCACGCTCCTCCCTGCAGGTAGACGGATGGGCAGCTACTATGCTCCTAAGGTTTGCTGGCTAAAGAGTTCCCACCAACAGCCCTCAGAGAGTCTATTCTTGTGCCTCGTTATCCTCAAAGGAAGTTCTTTGATTCCTAACCTAAATCTTTCCTGTTATAATATAAACTGTTTCCTCTGATTTCATCCTGGAAGAATATAGAGTGGGGTGGGTGAGTCTCCTGTGGCATATCCCTCAAGGCATTGCCTACAGCCAGGGTGGCTCAAACAGAGAGAATCACAGCATTCCCTATCCAGTAGGCCCACTGAAGAAATGAAAACCAAACTTCTGCACCACCAGAAACCCTTATTTCCTTCTCAGCTCGTCCTAAATGAGGTGAAACCCATGGAAACAGCCTCCATTCTCAAAGCCCCTCTATGAAGAACTAGAGGCTGTGCTCCAGGCTGAGACAGTCCAGGTGGGGAAGAAGGAGCTAGAAAGTCTCAAATTCCTGAGCTTTTAGGGGCCAACCCTGGAGACCTTCAGTAATGCCTAGTTACTAGTACATCCAAGCCCAACTTCTTACTGCCTCATCTGATAATTTTCCAGATTGTGCATAAGGCACTGAGTCACCTGGGTGAATGGACATTGGGACCAGCACTGTAGTCCCTGCTCTCTGACCCTTGCCCACACAGAGATCATCTTAGCACTCACCACATTTTTGGCATTTGGCTTCATGGAGATGGACCCATAGAGCTCTTCCCCCCTCCGGACGGTGAGGTAATCTTCCAGGTAGAAGACGGTCTGCTTCCAGTGGGTGTAGGGAGCATCAGGGGCTGAGGGGTGAAGGATGGAGAGATGGGACAGAACAGTCAAAGAAGACGTCTCCAGAAGGGCTGTAGCTGGGACTCTGCCTGCAAGTCACTGGTTTTCCTCTGGAACTCTGACCCCAGACAACACTCTTATTGGGTCAGGTGCCAGCTCCAAGCTCATACCAGAACTCCTCCTCAATCTCAGGGACCCCTCCTTCCTTCAGATACCCACCCCTCAGGGATGTGGGTCCTAGCTGTGGATCATAGGAGAACAAGCTGATATTACAATTTCATAACAAGAGGTGGAGGATGAATACCGTCTCACTAACTAAACTTCCTAACAAATGAATCTCAGAATGCCACTGTGTGTGTGTTTTAGTTCAACAGAGTGAAAACTTTCCAACAGTGTAAGAGAGAGATTTATAGAGTAGGACATCCTATTTCCCCTTAAATAATATCATTTATTCAAACACCACAGCTAACCCAGTTCCCCCACTTCCACTGCCAGCCCAGTCCTACAAATAACTTTTCCTGCTTGCTTCTCTGCCCTAGAACCAAAATTACTACCCTTGGCTCAAGCTAGCCAGGGGTCTCAGCTGTGCTGACCAACTGGCTCAAATAAAAATGAAGGATGATTTTCTTTCCATAGTCTTGATGCTGGGCCAGAGCCCATACCTCCTGTATGATCCAAAGCCACACTGATGCTTGCACCTCCTCTGTATTTGCCATTAAATCACACACATCCCTCTCAGCACAGTATAGATCCCACAGCTCCACGAGAGGCACAGCTAATGGGCCATCTTCCTCAGCAGAAGCAGTCCCTGAAACACTCTTGCCCCCTGCTTCCTGCTCACCAAGCCCTCTCTCCCTCATCCTTCAAGGTCACTTCCTCTGTGAATCCCTGCCTAACCGCCCACCTGGATTAGGGCACCCTGAGCCTGTGTGACCAGGGTGTCTGTCATGGTGCAGCACAAATGTCTTTTTTGCCCACTTGTTTGTGTCTTCCCCAAGACTGCAACCTCCATGAGGGCAGGGACCATGCCAGGCCTGCTCACTGTTATACCTTCAGTTGTTTACCAACTCACTTAGTAGACCTATAAGCACTGAACAAATGATTTATTTGATATAAAACCAGACTAGATAGACATCCCATGAAACTTCAATGCATCCATAGATGCTCAGTTACACTGAGGGCTTTGAACCTAAGAACAATAGAAGGTCCCATCTTATAGTCAGTTTCTGTTGGCCCTTCAGGCACTTATCTTTCCCACAGGATACAGGACTCATTAATACTGATTTCCTCTTTGCTTAGGACCAAGTTAAAGATGAGAAGACTTGGAAAAGAATATAAGTGCCTTTTAAACACTACAAAAAAACTGTCACATGGAAAAACTCATGTGTGACCTTGGAGGCAGAACAAAGGTTAGTTGGTGGAAATTACTAGAAGGCAGATTTCAACTCACTAGAAAGAATTAGAACTGTATCACAAGCTTATGAGCTAGCTGGGGTTCACTGACTTGGGATTTATCATGCAGCAAGTTAGACCAGGGGGCCTCTAACATCTTTCAAGCACCATTTGAATGGTGATGAAGACTTTGTCTTTCTTTCCCTTTGCAATGAACTGGCTTGATCAAATGTCAGTGGTTTGAATTCAGACATGAGTAACTTACAGTGTGTGCATGTGGGAAATCGATGCAAAATCAAGGCCCTAGAGGGGAAGAGCAGCCTGAACATTTGAAAGGGCTTGAAGGAAGATCATGGGCATGCAATCTGTGACTCTCTGATCTTGGATCCCCAAACACATCCAGCCTTCCTGCTCTTTAATCTAAGGCACATTGCTGTCTACAGACAAAGTGTGCCTGCCCCCAGCATCTTCCCTGCCAAATGCATCCAAATAAATTGTCAAAAGACAGTCTCTGGTGTGTGTGTGGAGAAGAGCTGTGTATGACTGACAGAGCTCTTGCCTCCACTTTCATCTACAATAGCTCATACAGGTGTCTCCAGTTTTTATAGACCTGCAGGCAAGAGGATTCAAGCACCTTCCTTCTTTTACCTAAGTCAGATGCCTCATGAGAATCCCAGAGACTTCAATGGCTCAGATTTGCCATCCACCAAGCATAAGAGTCTGACTCTGATGATAGCCCTTGAAAATATGCCAGCCTTGGGTTAGAGAAAAGTGATCTCTCCCCCTGACATCAACATCAAAGAGTTAAGAACTTCCCCAGGTCTCATTTAATGATGGGTTCATTAGCTATGGACTAATTAAACCAGTCTTCTCAGTCCTAATCCTCCAACAAGATGTCCAGAAGAAACTTATTAAAATTCAATTGTTTTCACTCTACTAGGGATTCAAATTTAGTATTTCTGGGGGTGAGAAGGGAGCAGGTTTGCCAAGACTTAAAAATCTCCCCCAGGGAGCCAAGATGGCGGCATAGGTAAACACCTACACTGCTGCCTCGCACAA
>PVJN01029431.1:0-26426 GCA_004026805.1 Lasiurus borealis | reverse complement strand
GGGAAAACCATAGACAAAAAAATTTGAAAAGTGAACCAAGAAATTCAGTTTTTCCAGTGTCTCCGGGGAAGAGCAGTGATTAAAAGAACAAGAAAAAGCAAGCCTCTCCCTTTTGGTTTTGCCTTATGTGGAAGGAATGCTAAGGTTCCCTTCTGGAAGTGCAGTAGATTGTTGAGTAAATAGATTTAGAGGAAAGGCTGGGAGAGGGTGGGGGGTAAGTGAAACATCACCGCAAGGTGCTGACCTCTGTCTTGCCCCATTTTATGCCTAAGGAGACTGGCAGGCCCCTGACAGATTGGAATCTTGGAGTGAAATAACAAATTCTCTTTTGTCTTTTTCCTCCCCGCTCTACACCCCATCAATCGGAGATTATATCAGCACGTGGAGGCGGTCTCTATCATGATGAAGCTGGGCTGCTTCCGGATGTAAAGCTGTATTTTAACAAAGAGAGGAGAGAGAGAGAGAGAGAGAGAGAGAGAGAGAGAGAGAGAGAGAGAGAGAGAGAGAGACCTATGGCAAGGTCATTCTCTGACCCCAAGCAATCTTCCTACCCCACAGGGCAGCCCCAGCCCAGATTAAAACAAACACTTCTGCCCCATCAGCGGCCACCATGCCTCCTGCCTTTTGAGGGAGAGGCTTTCTCAGGATCCCGCTTAATGAGTGCTGCCTTGCCACTCTCAGACTTTTACAGCGTGAAGAGCCCTCTGCACACACACTGAGCCCTTCTCTCTGCTTTGCACTTCAAGAAATTCTGAAGCTTCAGGGGAAATAAGAATTCAGTTTTTTTTTTCTCTTTCTCTCTCTCTTCCTCCATTGTGATGAGCAGTGTTTTGCCTTCAGAATGCATTGAAGCACCATGAAAACTCACATGTGGCTTTCAGGTTAGGGGCACGGAGGCTGAAGGCGTGTGGCCTGCTGGTCCAGGACTAAAGCATCAGGAGGTGCGTATCAGCACTGGCATCCCTCCCTGGTCCCTCAGCCTGCCAGGTAAATGAGAGGACCTGGGGTAACAGGGAGCGGGAGAATAACTGGTGAAAAACCCCAAACTGCTGTACAGCCAGGAGTCCGCCCTTACCTGCAGTTTTGCTCTCCTTGGTTTCAGTTATCTGCGGTTAAACATGGCCTGAAAATAATACATGGAATCGAACCCGGCCACGAGGCTCAGTGGTTGAGAATTGACCTATGAACCAGGAGGTCATGGTTGCTTTCCCAGTCAGGGCACATGCTCAGGTTGCAGGCTCAATCAATCCCCAGTGTAGGGAGTGCAGGAGGCAGCCGATCTATGCTTCTCTATCATCATTGATGTTTCTCTCTCTCTCTCCCTCTCTCTTCCTCTCTGAAATCAATAAAACAATTTTAAAAATAATAAATGGAAAACTCAGAAATAAACAATTCATAACTTTTAAATCCTGGGCTGTTCTAAATAGTGATGAAATCTTGGTATACACAGCTCCCTTCCGGAAGATGAGACAGCGTCTGCATGCCTCCACGTGCGTGCGTAGTCACGCTGCAGCCATCCTGATTTCCAGGTGGAACATCTTAGCAGCACAGCGTTTGTGTTTAACAACCATTCTTTTACTTAAGAGTATCCCGAAGCCCAATACTAGCCATGCTGGCCCGTCAGATCTGCTAACGAGAGGCCATAACGTGCTTCCTTTCAGTGAGAAGGTGAGTAGAGTAAGATATTTTGCGAGAGAAACACAGAGCACATTCATATAACTTTCGTTACAGTATATTGTTACAATGGTTCTATTGTATTAGTAGTTATGGACGTTCCGATCTTACTGTGCTAATTTATAAATGAAATTTCACCACAGCTGTGCGCCTATAAGAAAAACTTGGTATATTTAGGGTTTGGTTCTCTCTGTGGTTTCAGACATCCACTGCAGGTGTGGGAACCCCTCCCCATGGATGGTTCTCCCTTTCTCTGCCGTCCTCAGCTTTTCTCACCAGGCCTGCCAATCCCGCTGCAGCCTGAGATGCTCTGGACGTTGAGATGTCCAGCTCTGGGCTCTGATTCTTTCTCTACCCTTCTTCCCTGCAGCCACCCAAATCCACACGATCTCCTCTAGCCAGTGGGGAGGCTGATCTAGAAGTGTGGCCTCTTGTATTAATGTCTTAGGATATAGCTGGGCCAATGAGGATGGAGAGAAGAGTGGACAGGACCAGGCCTTCAATCAGTAAAGACAGAGCCCTGGTCCTGAGATGGGCCATCAGGAGGGAGAGGTGCTGGGCCCTGAAGGCAGGAGCTCAGAAAGAGCAGAGGGTTTAAAGCAAGGCCTCGCTATGTTTGTATTAGCCCCTTCCTGCATAAAAAATACTGAAAAGGGTATTTGACATCTGCATTAATAGAAGATGAATATAATTCCATTAGATCATGTTTATTTTTTCCTCTGGTTTTAGAAGAAACCAAAATATGGTCCTAGTTTCCTAAAAGCAGCCCAGGTGCTGTGCCCCGGGGTACGCTGCCCTTGCTATGAGGGGGCACAAAGGGGAGTGGTTGGATATAGCAGTGAGGGTCCAGTGTTTAATCCAGCTCCTGGCCTTGAGTAGATGGTGTGGCAAGAGAAAAAATGAAACAACAGCTCTCAGAAATGAGGCTGAGGTTACCGTCTGATTGCAAAAGGTTGTTCTGGAAGGCCCAGAAAAAGCATTCCGAGAGAAGGATTAAATGGAGTCAGATTGCTCTGCTGTGGCCCAATGGGAACGATTATTCAGGTAGTGACAGAGGACCTGGACTTCGGGGAGTGATGGGCACCCGCCTGGGAGGCTTGATGTTTTTGGAGCAGTTGGAGTTGTTCCTAAGTGGGGTGTTAGTCCCTGAGGGTTCCATGCTGGGAATTCAGCTCACTGGGGTGCCTATTTTAACCTCAAAGGGGGTGTTCCCTCCTGCTGGGATGATCTGTGAAATAACTGAGCAGGCTTCCTGATAGACGTGTCTCAGTGGATGAGCTTCGAACTATGGATGGTTCCATTCTTCGGGTCAGGGCACATGCCCAGGTTGTGGGCTCCATCCCCAATAAGAAGAAAGTAAAAGAGATTCCTATTTTCATTCAATAAAGGTGGGAGGCTGTATTGCTTGTCAAGAGCCCAGCACCTGGGCTAACTTTCCCTTAATTGCTAGTGACCCTGGATGAGTTACTTAATTCTTTTAAACCTCTGTTTGCAAACCATGTAAAATTCACTCCATTTATCAGTTAGTAGTTGCTCAATAAATAATAATTATTCTACTATTGAATGCTCACTATGTGCCAGATATTTTTCAAGCTGTTAGGGATTCATGGTTATTGTCAAGGAGTTCGTAATCAAGTGATGATACAACAAAACAAAAATACCCTTCTTCTACACACACACACACACACACACACACACACACACATACACACACATAGTTGTGCATGCTGTAATAGAGCTATATACAGTGAAACTATCTATACTAATAAAAGGGTAATATGCTAATTAGACCAGACATCTTTCAGAAGTACTTCCAGACAAAGCCATAGTGGTGGGGTACTAGGCAGAGGCAGTTAGGGATGATTAGGCCAGCAGGTGAGAGCATTTAGGGGTAATAAGGCCAACTGTGGAGGGCATTAGGGGCAATCAGACTGGCAGGGGAGGACGGTTGGGGAAAATCAGACTGGCAAGCAGAGGCAATTAGGAGCATCAAGCAGGCAGGCAGAGTGGTTAGGGGCAATCTGGCAAGCAGGCAAGTGAGCAGTTAGGAGCCAGCAGTCCCAGATTGTGAGAGTGATATCCGACTGCCAGTTGAGGGCTGATCCTTGTGGGATCAGGTGTAAACTAGCAGTTGGACATCCTGTGAGGGATCCCAGATAGGAGAGGGTACATGCTGGGTTGAAGATGCTCAAATTTCATGCACTGTGTCTCTAGTCTATCTTATCTAATAAAAGAGTAATATGTAAATTGACCATACCTCTGGTACACCCATAAGCCATGCCCACCAGCCAGTCAGAGCTAATATGCAAATTAACCCAACCAATATAGCTACTGCCACAGAGAGAGCAGGAGGGAGGCTTGGGTTGCCTCTGGAGATGGAGGCAACAAAGTTTCAATGGCTGTGTTAGCAGAAGGCTTGGTTCCACTCCAGGCTACAAAGTTTCAATTGTAGAAGATAAATAAATCCCAGATACCAGGGTCTCTGCTTAGGTCGCTAGGGGGCATGTCCAGCCTGCAAACCACCACAGGCTCCTCTCCCAGGCCACCCCATGTCCCCAGGGAACACTCATCCTGATCCAGGACACCCTTCAGGGCAAACTAGCTGGGCCCCACCTGTTTACTTAGCCTATCTAATAAAAGAGTAATATGCAGATTGACCATCACACAAGATGACTGCCCCCATGTGGACACAAGATGGCCAACACAAGATGGCTAGCAAGGGAGGACAATTGGCAGGGACCAGGCCTGCAAAGGAAGGCATTTGTGGGTGATCAGGCAGCAATGGAGAACATTTGGGAGGGACCAGGCCTGCAAGGGAGGACAGCTGAGGGTGATCAATCCTGCAGGAGAGGGCAGTTAGGGGTGACCAGGTCAGCAGAGGAGGGAAGTTGGGAGAGGGCAGTAAAGGGCAAACAGGCTGGCAGGGGAGTGGTTAGGGGGTGATCAGGTTGGCAGGAAGAAGTGGTTAGGGGCAATCAGGAAGGCAGGCAGATGAGCAGCTGGGAGGCCAGCAATCCTGGATTGTGAGAGGGATGTCCAACTCCCTATCTGGATCGGGCCTAAATGGGCAGTCAGACATCCCTCAACAGATTCCAGATTGAAGAAGGAGCAGACAAGGTTGAAGGACAACTCCCCATGCACAAATTTTGTGCACCAGGCCTCTAGTATCTACATAAAAGCCTAAGTGACAGGTCTATGCAGGAGCTGTCCCCTCATGGTCAGTGCACTCCCACAGTGGGAGCCCACTCAGCTGACCAGGAACAGCAAAGCTGGGATGAGTGGGGATGGCTCCTCTCCAGATCCCTGCAGGCCACGCTAAGGGACCCCACTGGTGCACAAATCCATGCACCAGGCCTCTAGTGCTGAAAATAACTAAATACTGAAAGGAACCAGAGGAGTTGTGGCAAGATAGCAGCGTTTGGTTCAATTTTCTGTGTGTGAGGAGACAATCATAATTGTTCTGAGGACATCTGCTTTTTTAGCCAGACCTGCTCAATTCCACTCTGAGAAGGCACAGCAGAGTAAAACTGACATCTGTATTCTTGGTTGGATGAGTAAAGCCACATGGAGGAGGAGGCAATACCCCGGAGGCCGGAAGGTCCTGTTCTGTCCCTCCTTCTTTTCAATCTGTCCTCCCCACATCTCCTGATGAAGCTCTCACCTCGGGTTGTTTGGTCATGGAGGACCAAGGTGAAGGGTAACATGGGAAGTATGTTCTATGTGGTTCCTGTTTTCTTTCTTGTTCTTTCTTTTTTATTTCTCTTTCCTTTTTTTAAAAAAAAAAAAAAAGTTTTATTTTTGCTAAATGAGCAGGCAAGAACCCCAAACTTATTGTTTCTCAGAATCAACAGTAAAGAGCCCTGCACGGCTGATAATGTTTGGAGTTTTTCTCTCTCTGGGATTACAGGCCTTTTCACAATGCTGATGCATGGTTTTTAGCTATGTTAGTTCTGTAATGTTAGTTCTGAATGTTTTTATAATATTCCCCTGGTAGTTAGAAGCAGGGAAAGATTTATTTTAAAGGGAAAAAAAAGAGATCATTATTTCAGCCCCAGAGTCACAAGTTAAGAAAGGAAACTTGGAAAGTGTAAATACAATACTCCCAGCTCAAACTCCAAACCACCTCGGGTTTTGCCCGGCTCCATTTATTTATCATTTCAATTACAGAAGAGATCTGTGGCTACAAAGAGCCACATTGTGTCTATTTTCTAAAGAAAGAAAAGGCAATTTCAGGCAATTTATTCTCTAAACTCTTTCATGTGAGTGTTTTTTTTTTCACTGTTGAGCATTTGAGGAAATGAAGAACTTTACCTAGGACCAGTTTCTTTTCATCCTCAGGTCATCTGAACTCAGCATTTTTCATCTTTTGTGATAGTCCTGTACCCCTTGTAACTGAAACTTAATTATTATGTTTACCAATGATAAACAAACTCACTTTAACAAATCATATGAATTTTACCAAAGATCTTTAAAAATTTCACTATTTTACATGTTGCAACCTATGGCTAGTCTCAAGCAAAGTGTTCAACCATGTTTCTCTGACATACCATTCAAGAAAAATTAATATGAAATATTTTTTCTTGTGATACCATTAACACCTAAAAGAAACTTTTCCCTCGCCCCCCCAAAAACACACATGTTCAGGTATATTTTAAAGATGTTGTTTACTATTTCTTTGCACTTAGGGGAAAATCAGATATGTCAGGTAAGAGCCACTTATCACTAATTCAAAAATATTACAGAGGCTATTGAAATATCACAAGTTCTGGCAAAGCATCTAATAACAAAAATGTAAATATGTGCTAGAAACATGGAGTACTCACATTTCATTTAACTGTGTACGTTTTATATGCTTTTACGGCATATTGTAACCTTCCAAACTAGGATCTTGTCTATCTACCCACCTTTACTAAACAAATCAACATATTGGCATTTATCTTGTAGGATATAATTGCCCTTCAAAATAAAGAGTAAAGTCTGGCTGGTATGATTTAGTAGTTGAACATTGACTTATGAACCAGAAGGTCACGATTCCATTCCCAGGAAGGGCACATGCCTGGGTTACGGACTCCATCCCTACCTAGTGGGGGTTGTGCAGGAGGCAGCCAATTGATGTTTCTCTACCATTGATATTTCTACTCTCTGACCCTCTTCCTTCCTCTCTCTGAAATGAATAAAAATATATTAAGATATTTATGAAAATACTTATAATTGAGGGGAGCATTCAGCACTAGTATGCTTCACTTCACCCCAGCCCAACCCAGTCAGGAGGACTCAGTGGGGAGCTGAACCTCCACACCCACATGGCTGCAATGAGAGTGAATGAGGCTGTGCAAAGCAGGGCTGCTCTGAACCCCAGTCCCCTTCTCTCCACCCCCTCATTCTAGCCGCTCCAGTCTTCTCTGCTGAAGAACCTAGTAAGGACCCAGTTCTGGCATCTAAAAACACAGATGGAGTTGGTAGAAGGCAGGAATAGTTGATACTTGGTTTTCTCTCTTCTCTTCTGGGGTCAGTGGGAGGTCCAGCTTAAAAGTGAATTTACACTCCCACTTGTGGTAATGCTGTGATAATAGTGCATTCTCACCCTCCGTTAGTCTCTGGTGTCTACACTCAGATGGTGCGCCCATCCTCCACAGTGCAAAGCACTACAGGAAGGGAACACGGCTACTGAGGGCAAGATCCTTCTTGTGGAGCCCAACCTCCTGGTGGAGTCAGTGGTACTCAACCAATCACAATTGCTCCACAGGATGGTGTGATGTGGGGAGACATACATGTATCAGTCCTTTGTCTCTGGTGGCTAGCCTGAACAGAATGATGCTTTCTTGTGTTGGTCATAACCCTGTTTATTAAACATTTAAAAAAATCAATATACGTCTGAGAAACAAAGACCTATACTGCCTACATCCTTTGCTCAAGGACTCCAGACCAAGATAGGTGGAATTACAATTTCAGAACAGGTCTTCCAACTCTCAGGCCCGGATCCTCTCAACCTCATCCAATTATCATTTCCTGCAGGATTGACTCAAAAGAGGATATAAATTCCAAATGAGGAAAATATATGAAAAATATATTATTCATAGCTTAAAAAGTTAAACAGAAAACTCTTTTGACTTAAATGTTTAAAGATAGGGGAAATTCCCATTATTGGCCAGATAGAAGGCATTAATGTTTCATTTATTAAACTTACAAAGTCAATGTGTATTTATCTTTAAAATATGAAATGACTTTATTTCCTTCATTTAACAAAAATATTTTTTACATAAAAAGGAAATGCCTTTAACTGATTAAGAAATAGAATGACCATACAATACACAACTTGTGTAATATCAAACAAGAAACAATCATTATTATACTCTCTGTTGTGGGCAACTGCTGGGGCCAGGGGTCACAAGATAATCTGCCTCTGAGGGACCCTTGATTCAGAGTGAGCTCCCAGCATCCATATATGTATGATGTAATCCTCCCTCCTGGCCGATGGCAGAGTGGGTCGGTCATCTGACCTATACAATGCCTATAGGTCATCTCTCCTGGGATATGTCATAGGCATCTAAAAAGGACCAGTCTGTATCAGGAATTATAATATGTAAATGGAAGCTGAGAAAGCCAGTCTGGAGCAGGGAGAGAGAAAGAGAGAGATATACAGATAGATTGATTTCAAAAGAAGTAGAAAGGAGATATTCAGAAACATTACTTCTATCAACCTTACCAGATCTGGTTTCCAACTTTTCTGAGCCTTGGAGACATTCATGAATTTGAATTCATTTAAATTCTTCTACATCATTTTAATAATTTCTTCTTTTTATCGTAAAGTAGTTTATATCAGCTTTGTAATTGCAGTTAAAGTATCTTATGTAATGCTTGTGTTTCAAAGGCTCTATATGAACTGGCCTTATACTATACTAGAGGCCTGGTGCATGAAATTCATGCATGGCAGGGGGGAGTGTCCCTCAGCCTGACCTGCACCCTCTCCAATCCAGGGTGCACCCTCTCCAATCCAGGACCCCTCAGGGGATGTCTTACCACGTGGGATTGGGCCTAAACAGGTAGTTGGACATTCCTCTTGCAATCCAGGACCACTGGCTCCTAATTGCTCGCCTACCTACCTGATTACCCCAACCCCTCTGCCTGCCTGCCTAATTGTCCCTAACTGTCTCTGCCTGCTGGCCTGATTGCCCTTAACTTGCCCCCCCTGTCAGCCTGATTGTCCCTAACTTGCTCTCTTGCTGGCTTGATCACCCCTAACCACCTCTGCCTTGCCCCCAGCCTAAGCTGCAGTCTGGCCCCCTCTGTGGGAGGCAACCTGGCTAATCAGGGGAAGGCGCTACCCCCATGATCCTGCCTATCTGAGCCTGGGCTCTTCACAGCTGTGTCTCAGCCCTTTGCAGCCATCTGTAACTGCCTGAGCCTCAGCCCTTGCAGCCACTGTGGCTTTGTCTGGAAGGACGTTTGGAAGACATCTGCCCTAATTAGCATATTACCCTTTTATTATTGTAGATGACCAGCTATGTTCCCCAATGTTTTCTGATGCTCTCTTTACATTTATCATTCTCCTCTTTTACTCACATGGACCTCACATCTCTCCTTTTGGTAAAAGTCACACATTCTAGCCAAAACCAGTTTAGCTCAGTGGATAGAGCATTGGCCTGTGGAATGAAAGGTCCTGGGTTTGATTCCAGTCAAGGGCATGTATTCTGGTTGTGGGCACATCTCCAGTGGGGGCTGTGCAGGAGGTGGCTGATCGATGTTTCTCTCTCATCGATGTTTCTGGCTCTCTATCTCTCTCCCTTCCTCTCTCTGTGAAAAATCAATAAAATACATTTTTTAAAAAAGTCACACATTCTAGCTTAGAATGCTTTATTTTCTTTCCTAGTAACAACCATTCTTGACAAAGCTCAAGCTAAACACCCTTTCGTACAGATTTGCTCCCTTTTTAGATTCATAGCCTCTATTAGTCAGGGTTGATAGGTCATGTTGCAGCAACAAATTACCTTGAAATATCAGTCATTTAACAAATCTTTATTTTTCATTCTGCGTTTCTAATAAAGGTCATCAGAGGTTTCACTTCCACACAATTACTCAGGGACTAATAACTGTAAAAAATAGCTGTACCATCTGAAACACACAGTAACCTTAATTACAGAGATTAAATTTGTTTTTTCTAAATAATTTATGGAATATAATATCTCATTTAATTACGAACAAAAAGTCATATGTACTCAACCTTATAGAATATTCGTGGACCAAGAACTAAGTGAACAGGAACTCTGAGATTCCAAAATAGGTTATAGTATTTTAGCATGTATCAATCTTATTTTCTACCCATGCAGAGGCAAGGGCTATTGACGTTTTATTTACAATTACAAAACCCTGAAGTGTTGGGAAGACTAAGAGAGAAAAATAGGTGGCAGCCAGTTTGGGAGAAAATTTTTCCTGCAAATATTTTTTTCCTTCTTTTAGAAAAAACAGATGCCAAGCCCATGTCAATATTCAGGTGTCAAAGATGACAAACGAAGCATGAATAGAAAAATAATCCTGTTTGGCCACCATAACAAAGCCAGAGGATTGTGCTAATTTACCAATGTATAAGTTGTACCTTTAAGATTAAGAAGCTATTGCTATAATAATTCATTCCTATTTCTTTGCCTATGTCTTAGAGGGAAATAAGTCAATGTAAGAATCCTGCTCTGCCTGCCTTGTACCTTGTATTCCCTCGCCTGCTAACCCCTTCCCCCTGCCCCTCACACCTGCTCCACCATCTTTAGGAAAAGGACATTAGTGTGAATGGAAAGGAAGTGGGAGGAGGGGTCCTGGGTACAAAATGTGCTGCTAGAAGTAACTATATATCCTTTTTATGAGGATAAAGTCCCAACTCTTCTGGCTTTCCTGAGACCGCAAAGATGGGATTCATCTATTCCTCCACACTGAATCTATCATGAGCTATATCTCTCCTTAACGGAAGGATGGCTGAACTCAGGAGCCTTTCACCTGCCAGTCAAGCTGGGAAACAGTGGAGTTATGTGTGTCCAGGGCAATGGTTGTCTTTTATTTTCATTTTCTCTCTATAAAAAAGCCTCTCTTTCACCCTCTAAAAGTGACTGATGTTAAAGAGTTGGTTTAGTTGAAACATGAGAGAGGGCGAGAAAGAAGTGAAATAATCCCTCTTTACACTTACGGAAAGGTTTTATGGCAGGCATTCTGCAGTGACAACAGAAGTGACTGTTGACACCTGGGTAGAATAGGACATTCAAAACCAGTGTAGAGCTGGAGGGTGCATAATAGTGTATTATAGGGAATGGACATTCATAATGCTGACCCTATTTCATGAAGAAAAGGAGGGTATGGTTACTATTCTCTGCTTCAGAAGTCAGGAAAATAAAGCATTTTCAGGATATTTCTATCAAATGTGGTTAAGGAAAACACAATGTGAGCTTGGCTGCAAAGCTGTTTCGGTTATTGTGGGGTATTTACCTACATGGGAACAATTATTTTCTTAATGATGACAGGTGTATATATTATCACTGGATTTTTGATTTCCACAAACAGTTTTCCTCGCATCTGCTGAGAATGCGAATACATATTGTATTTAGAAATATAACCCAAGAGAGAAACAGAAGAAAAATCAATATTTGGCAACAGAAGTCTTCAGTTCATTATTGAATAAAACTGGGAGAAATCTCATAAAATTCTATGAACCGATCTCATGCCTTCAGATAAAAAAAAAATGTCTGAAGGCATCAGGACAGTTTATAACACATTCTCCTCTGAAACTCATCTACAACAATGTCCCACATATTTTCTTAGAACTTTCTAAGGAAAGCCGCCCCAATTATAATAATAGGATAATCAAGATGTACTTTAAAAAACCTAGCCCTAAAATTTCCCCCTTGAACGTTTATATAACAGCTTTATTGAGATACAAACAATATACAAGAACATTCATCTTTTTTAAAGTGTACAGTTCAGTAGTTTTTGGTATATTCTGAGTTGTGCATTCCTTGCAACTACTTTTAATGCATTTTGCTTGATATTTTATGCGCAGAATAATTGCTACTTGATTGATGACTTGTTCTGATATTTCAAGTGCAGATGGCAATTCATTCATTCTATTCAACAAACGTGTATTTAGTTCCAAATGTGCCAGTAGTGTGCTTAGGTGAGGTGATAATAATTTCATATCTAATACTTATTGAGTACCTATTATATGCTAGGCATTGGGATAGGTTCTTTATATCCATCATTTCGTTTCATTTTTCCCAAATCTTTATAGAGTCGTTGAGCCAGTTTTTCAAATGAGGAAACCGAGGCTTAAGAAATTAAGCAACGTGCCCAATGCTGCCAGATTTGTAAATGGCAGGCACTTGGTCAATCACACATATTCCCCAGGTCAGTCTTGGCAGGGAGGGAGGAGGGCAATGCTAAGGCTCCATTTGAGGCATCTGAGTGTGGGATCCTGAGAAGGTACCAGACATCATAAGGATGTTGGGACTTGGCAGTCAGGGAATTGAAAGGTAAGCATTGGTAGCTTATTTAAAATGGCGCATGTCACTAGAAATGCTGTTATATTTAATTGTTGGAGGTGAGTAGAGAACAAAGGACTATCTCCTGAAATGAAAACAAATAACTTACCTATCTATCTATCTATTTATCTATCTATCTTTCTCTTTGTTGCTGTTAACTCACCAGAGACTTTATTTATGATTTTTTTTCATAAAGAACATATTTGTTGGAAGCCATCTTCTGACCTCCATTGCTTGGCGATGGGTTCTGAATGCGGTACGAATGGATTCAATCGTTACTAGCATCTCCATTTATATTAAAGGTGACAAAGAAGATCCATGCTTGTCAACAAGACTGCTTAGCACTTCATGGTTTTCCTTTTCAAATGCGCTATTGCAAATATTAAGCAGACAAATGATTCTACTGTGATGTGAATAGAAGCCACACAGCTGTAACTCCGCGGACTCTGCGAATATGTTCCCTTCGATGTCAATTAATTTTGCTTCCTGAAGCATATTCTTTCATGTATAGTTTCATCCATGCTGTGTGTTCTGCCTGAAATGATTAGAGGCCTGCTAAACTGGATAAAAAAAAAAAAATAACAAATTAAAAACAGAAAAAAAAAAAAAACCACACAACCAAACATAATGGCTTTTCAGGAGCGAGGCCAGAACTCCGAGTCTGTTTTCTTTCCATTTTCTGTGTTTTAATTTATAGTGTAAATTAATCGCCTCTCTCCCACCCCTTGATAAGAATGGTCTTTTGCACTCTATTAACCCCAGGTTCTAGAGAGAGGCAATTTCCTAACAGGTGACTTAACGGTAGATAACATTACTTCAAATGCCAAGTCATTTAACGTATAATTGAAAAAAAAAATTTAGGGGCATGTAAGGCAGCGTCTTAACTTCTTAAAAAAACAACAACGACGTTATAAAGAGCCTTTACAGAACTAACTGTAAGACTCCCTACCTCCCGAGAGTGATTTGCCTATTAACGAAGCCCAAGAACCAACTCCCACCACCAGTACGGGGAGAAACAGCCCCCAATTTCCAATTACTTCTGCCGCTGACAGTTCACTGGACTGTTAAGACGCGTCGGGCGCTATTGTGTGGATGTGGTGGAGCCAGGCCGCCGTGCGCGCCTCTCCTTTTGATGATGCTGTAATTAGACTGTTCCGCTAATGGAAGGAGGGAGAAAAAGTTTCTAGAGGAAAATGACATCTGGCGGAGCTCGCTTTTTAAAAAAAAATAAAAAAATCCGCAGGCACAAAAGAATAAAAGGGTAACCTTTTTGTCATGAACGCTGGGAACGGTTTTCTGCGTTAACTGAGCTGCCTTAAAGATGAAAAGTTGCAATCTTAAATTAGCACGCGCCTAATTGTGTGTTTGCTTGCAAATAATAAAGCAAATAGGTGATTCAGAGAAGCTCATTAGTCAATAATAAGGCTTTTCCCAGATGCACACGAGAGGCTTTCTGGAGGCGGGCGAGCCTCTCTCTCTTAAGAATTCCGGATTCCGTGCTTCTGCTCAGTGAATTCATTGAGGATCCCCTGACAGTATGCTGAGAGGGGAAACTTACCCTTTTGTCCTTGAACTGGCTTCACCCGAGAGCTCGGCTCTTCCGTATTAATGTAGAAGTCGCCCTATCAAAGTTCTCCTGATTTATTTTTCTGGTGGGGAATTTAATTCTTTCTCCTCTGAAAATTAAAAACTCGATTTAGCCTCTCTGCTCTTTCACTGTTGCCCTGACACCCACGGTCCCTTTCTCCCCTTCTCTCCTTTCCTTCCTACTTTTTTTTTTTTTCCCTCACTCAGCTTTGAATTTTTAGTATTTTGTGTGAATGTGACATTTCCCTTTTACCTATAGTCTTTCCCCATTCTCTCTCCCCGGTGTGAATTGAAAATGGCAATTCTTTATTCAGTGCGCTGCAAATGACTGGCAATCCATTGCAGGGACGAGTATAACCAATGTCTCCCTTTTTGGTCTTAGAAATTCCTCGAAGCTTCGGTGCTCTTTGCAGTTTCTCCTTCGCTGTTGTTAACAGAAATAGCAAAACAAGTTTGGGGGATGGAAAAATGTTGCAATCATAGTTAAATGCATTGCTCTAATGAAAGAAAAAAAATTATTTCTCTGGATTTTTATATATCACGGGTTCATGTCTGATTTATGCCTGATTAACTGTCTATATAATAATTCTCTTGTTCTGTTCTCTTTGATATGGCGTTTAACAAACATCATAATTTTTAGCCGATTTCCATGGTGACCATATTTTTTTCAAGCAAAACTTTAGGATCCGGACTTCAACAAAATATTTTTGGGCCTGTTCTGGCATTGAAAAGCATGTTTAGTTTTCTATTGTGAGATGGTGACAGACTGGAATGCTGAGATATTTTCTTGTTTCTGGGATGATGGGTCATTTAGAAGGAGAACTCAGGATGGTTTTTAGCATAGTGCTGTGATATAGACAAAGTAGAAGAGCGTTATGTGTAACTTTTTAATAAATCGGTTATATCTTCACATTTTCCTCTCTCAAGAGAATGTATTTGAAAGAAAATGAGTGACAGTGACATTGTTCATGGCAGAGCCTCAAAGATAGTCTGTTTTATGAAAAACAGCAGTTTAAAGTTTTTTCCCTATTAATTTCTAAATAATTCCATGGCACATTAAGATCTTAAGGTCTTTCACAGCTGTTATGCTCAAATGAGTATGCCATGACACCTTGGTGGAAAACTGGTGATTTAAGTTATAGTCCCTTGTGTCAAGGAACATAATGTAGTTTGAAATTGTTTGTGATTGCCAGTGGAGAAAAAAGGGAGGAAAGGAAGAAATGATAATTTAAAAGGGCCCATTTCAAATATAAGATTTTTCATCTTGCCTGTCTTGACTACCTCTGCCATCGACATTATTACTGTCATTAGCATCATTCATGTGATAGTTTCTATCACCAAACTCTGCAAATCTGGGACTCACACACACAAAAGGACACCCTGTACAGTATCTGTATTCTTGAGGGCTTTGTGTTTACATTAAAAAAACACACAAAACATAAAAGAAACGAACAAAAACATTCTTTTAAACTACTACTTGTAAAATGTCTTTTCAAATTTATTAAATTACTCCAAAATAAATGTTTTTAGACTCCTCTACAAATTTTATACTGCATACTTCATTCATTATTAAGACACGTAACACGTAAACTAAAGTTGAAAAAGCAGAAATTGAACAACAACAAAATAGAGCCACTTCTCTTTATGAAATATTGGTCTGAGTTCATTTTTTTTTGTAAATAGGAGGATCATTTTAATTGAAACACGCTTTTACATAAATGGGACTGCTCAATTTTAAACTAACCTTGCAGAAAGTTATCTATTAAATAGAACACATATTTTTTGCAATAGAAATAATTGCTTCTCAAACTTCTTAATATACGTTTTAGAATTTTTTAATTCATGTTTTCTTACATTGGGTTTTCTTATTTGACACCCATTCAAAATGCAATCGTTTTGCTTTATTGTATAAACGGGATATGTGTAACAAAATACATACTTAAAGAGGGTTCTGATTTCAATTTCCAAAAATGTTGATAGATCTTATAACACTTGTGACCCAGAATATAGGTATATATTTATGAAATTATTTAGAACCTCAGACCTGGAAGATTGGTATATTTTTTAATATTATTATTGATTTCAGAGAGGAAGGAGGGGAGAGAGAGAGAGAGAGAGAGAGAGAGAGAGAGAGAGAGAGAGAGAGAATGAATCACTCATCAGCTGCCTCCCTGTACACCCCACACTGGGGATGAAGCAGTAACCTGGACATGTGCCCTGACTGTCAATCAAACCAGGACCTCCTTGTTCATACGTCGATGCTCCATTGCTAAGCCATGCCAGCTGGGTGGGAAGTTTGATATTTTTATTCTCTTAGTTTACAGCACATCATCACCATGAGTTCATGCAAAAATTCTTTCATGACTGTGCTCTGCTACCTTAATAATACCTTTATTCTACATATACTTTATTGTGTTTAATACATACCTTTTTTGTTTGTCTGTGCTTGTATAAGATGCATGTTTTAGTTGACTGTTTAATGTCTCTAAATGGTGTTGGTATAACATTCCGTTTTGTTTTTACATTAAACACTATCTATTAAAGATCCATTTATTTCGCTGTGCGCATGGATTGAATGTTTAAAAGTTAGGAAGGATCTGGTAAGCAAGACCTGAATCTATTATAAAGAGAAGTTTGAGGACTGGATTACAAAAGCAGGTGTGGATAAGAAACACAGACTAATTACCTATAACATCATTATAGCATATGATTAAGTACCAAAATATGGAGTACTGGTAATAGTTGGTAAAATTTAAAAGGAAAGGGAAATCGGTAAGGAGTGGAGAAGTGAAAGAAATATGGACATCGAAGGAAGAGAGATTTGAAAACGCCACAAGGAGAGACTGAGGTGTTGGGAGTGGGACAGGGGAAGCGGAGTGGAAAGAGAACAATGAGGGAAAGGCATAAACTGGGACACTGTGTGCTGCAGGGGAGCGGGAAGTCATTTAAATGGTCCTTGAGAGACTTGTAGCAACATTGCAGAGGTGGTTTCGTGGTGGACTTGCCCTTTCTTCATTGGTCATAAGTCCTTCTTTTCACTGACTGCCTCTTTCTCTGCCGTTGCCGACAGTGGCAAAGCTCCAGCCTCCATCCTCCATATGTACGGTGACTCAAGAAGAGTATGCTTTCTGGCCTAGAGTGTGCTAATATCTAATTTTGTGGGTAGAACCAGTTCTGGTTCTTCTGGGGTGCCTATTCTTTGGACAACTTGCCGAGGACCTGGGAAGGGAGTACCAGAATTGATCAGGCCTCTACCACATGCTTAGGTCTGAGAATGAGGAGCAAGCAGGTCCCCAGGGCAGACGATCTGCTGGAGACATGCAGATGGATAAAGGGGACGTTCCCACCTAGGGAAGGAGGAACTAGGTAGAAGAGAGCAGCAGATACATTTTAGAGCAGTGGTTCTCAACCTTTCTAATTTTTTTTTAAATATATATTTTTATTTATTTTTTACAGAGAGGAAGGGAGAAGTATAGAAAGTCAGAAACATTGATAAGAGAGAGACATCGATCAGCTGCCTCCTGCACACCCCCTACTGGAGTTGTGCCCGAAAGCAAGGTACATGCCCCCGACCAGAATCGAACCTGGGACCTCTCAGTCTGCAGTCCGATGCTCTATCCACTGAGCCAAACTGGTCTCAGCGGTTCTCAACCTTTCTAATGCCGCAACCCTTGAATACAGTTCCTCATGCGGTGGTGACCCCCAAACATAAAATTATTTTCGTTGCTACTTCATAACTGTAATTTTGCTACTGTTAATGAATCGTAATGTAAATATCTGTATTTTCCTATGGCTTTAGGCGACCCCTGTATTTTGGTCGTTCAACCCCCTAGCCGGGGTCGCGACCCACAGGTTGAGAACCACTGTTTTAGAGTTTCTCTCAGCAATTCCAAGAGACAGATAGGACAGGCATTCCCAATCTCGTTAATAGATGAGGACACAGTGGCTGGCCCAAATCCAAATAACTTGTAAGTTATTGAGCAAAAACTTGACCAAAAACCACTGACGATTTTAGAGCAGGAAAGGGAAATGATGGAAGTGCTATTTAAGAAAGATTAACAATATAGAGATCAGCCCTGATAGTTAGGTTTCATTTCTGAACAAAATTTTCTTTTCTGTTCCTTAACTTTGCTTTTTTCCTTGTATATTCATGTATCTATGAATCATGTGACAGTTCGTAGAGGGTGAATTTCAGAAAATCAATGCCAAAAGCTTTTCATTATACAGAAAAAAATAGCATATATCTAGATCTTAAGCACATACACAATTTGCATACACTCATGCACACTGTCCTATTATGTTTATTGAGAGTTTATTTTGTTCTGGGTGCCTCCTACATACTTTACATACATTATCTCATTTAATCCTCACACAGTTTCCTTATGATGTAGTCTCTATTGTAAAATTTACATTTATAAAGTTGCAGAGAGGTTAAATAACTTTCCCAAGTTCATGTAGATAATAGGTGGTAGAGCCAAAATTTATACACAGCCTGGTTGCTAAAACAGATGTTCTTATCCACAAAGCCATCCAGCTAAATAATGTATGCATATGCAGGCAAAATGTGTGTATATTTTACTATATAGATATATTTCACGCAATTTATTTGTGATTGCTAAAGCCAGCCAATCTGTAATCAATCTAAACAGCATGTTTATTCCATCAGAACTCGGGAAATTCCTTAATTTAGCATTCCACCGTTCATTAGAATAAATGGAAACACACAAGCCTGGAACAATGTAAATTTAATTGCCCAATAGATGATCAGCTCCCATTCCTTTTATATACATAAACCCCAAATTAGTCATGAGGGGAAATTTTAGATGTCAAACAGTCTGATATTCACAAATGCATTGCCTTCTATACCGTTTCATGGCTTTCTCTCCTCCATGTATACCTTTGACAGGACTTAAATCTTACTAAATGTGTTTTTAAATGTTTCACTGCAAATACAGTTGTTTCTTGAGTTATAATGTAAAAGATCAGCACTTGGCAGTTGGAAAATAACATTTTGATGGTTGCTGAGGCTTGGGGAAAAACACTCTACCAGGAATCCTGTCAGTATTCAGCTGACAGAGGCTACTCCTGCTTGTTTCAGGGGAAGATTTTCAATCTGTCTGCAACTGGCTGCCAAAACTTTTGGATGAATAGGGAAGAATGCAGTCAATCACCCAGATGTTTCACCTGTAGGAGACCATGCAACCAGCTACTTTGAAACAACCAGGTGTCTGGAACATGTAGACAAAACATCTGGAAGGTGTGTGTGTGCGTCTGTGTGTGTATTAACTTTTTGAAACAATTATTAACCCTTCTTATGACCAGCTCTAAGATAAAGTACAGTGGCACCTCGAGATATGAGTAGTACCTAACATACGAGATTTTTGAGATATGAGCCGTCAAGCGAGCGATTTTTGCTTTGAAATAAGAGCAACATTTGAGATAGGAGTAATCGTGCAGATCCACTGGCTGCACAGGACCCACCAGTTTACCGTGACTGGAGTGTTTCATAGTTTCCCACACCTCAAGGTTACTGAACGAATTAAACTTGTATCTCAAGGTACCACTGTATGTATGTTATAGTTTAGGGGAATGTTTAAATATAGTCCATATTGTATGTTGGTCTTATTGACAAAATGTATGTAGATAATCCTCTCTCAGCATATTTATGAATCGATTATCTAATTCCCTACCCTGTTTAGATATTGCATATTGAGTGCTTCATTCCAGTAATGGTTCATTAAAGAATGTATCCAATTTTAGTCTTTCTTGGCTTCCCCACATCTCTGTTCCAACTCCTAACACTTTATGGAGGTCACCTAGTCCTCAGTGAATGCAAATGACCAGTAAAGATAAGAAAACCTGTCCTCCCTCCTTAGTAATGCAGGAGATGTGAGTTAAAGTAATAAGATATATTGTAGAGGAGTGGTTCTCAACCTTTCTAATGCCGCGGCCCATTAATACATTTCCTCATGTTGTGGTGACCCCCAGCCATACTTCATAACTGTAATTTTGCTGTTGTTATGAATTATAATGTAAATACCTGTGTTTTCCGATGGTCTTAGGCGACCCCTGTGAAAGTGTCATTCAACTCACAAAGGGGTCGCGACCCACAGGTTGAGAACCACTGTTGTAGAGATTTTTAAACAGGGAGAGGGTGGGGGGCAGGGGTGGCTTGAGTGGTATAGTCCTAATGCTTTTTAAAGGTTTAGCTCAAGATGTAAATTATAAGGATCTGAGATTTTGAAAAACATGAACAAAATGGAGTAATTCAAATACATGGAAATATCAGATGTACTGTAGTAGGGAAATATTGAAAGCTAGTGTTGTAGCTCTAATCTTAGATGCTTTTGGGATGTCAGAGTACTCATCCTAGAGGTAACGCGTAGCTTGTGAAGACAGGGACATAGGATCAGGGTAGGAGACAAGTGAACTGAGGCATTAAGGAGGGAGAATAGAGGGGTGTGGATTGGGCTTGGTGTACAGGCTGAAAGGCACTAACTCCGCCCTGCAGAGCCTGGTGATACGGCCTGTGGTGAGGAGTCACCTGGCCGTCAGGGCCCATAGGAAGAGCTGTATTTTGCAGCTGATGTCCTATAGATCCTTGGACACATTGTGATACAAATGACGGAGGTTCAGATGTCATGAGTGTTCCCCCCTCCACCAGCAGGTGTTTGTAATGGGCTTCCGGTTTTATTGTCTTACAACTGGAGACAGGATTCCACATTTACACTAATAAAAGAGGAAAATGCTAATTGACCGTACCTCCACTATGCCCGCAGCAATCAGGAGTGATATGCAAATCAACTTAGCAAAGATGGTGGCGCAGGCAGCACCCTATGCCGCCTGCGGGACACAAGCCGCAGTCCGGACTGGGCAAATGGTGGGGGTAGCACCCAGTGCTGCCTGCCCGGGTCCAAGATGCCCTGCGATCACTGGGCAAAGAGCCCAGGCTGATCCACCCTAAGATCATGGGGAGAACAGGCCAGGCCAGGCCCCCCCCACAATGACAGGGCAAAGAGGCCAGATCAAGCCGCAAGTGGATCTGCCCTGCTATCACGGAGCCAACAGACCAGGCCGAGCAGCCCTGTGATCACAGGGTGGAGAGGCCAGGCCAAGCTGCCTCCATATCATGGGGCCAACAGAACAGGCAGAGGCTGCCAAGCCATTCTGCAATCCCAGGTGAAGAAGCCACTCCGCTGACCAACCTGAGCTAGGGGCCTCTTGGGGGCGTGGTGCAGAGTCCAGGGCCTCTAGCTCGCAGCCATAGGAAGTCTCCCTCTCCCCAGAGTTAGAAGCACCAGCCCAGGTCTATCCAGAGGTCTGGTCCTGACTGCAGGGGTGAGTTCCTGCAGGCTGGGATTTGATCCCCATGCGTAGGAGACCAGTGCCTTTGTCATTGCTGCGTGTCCGGGTTTTAATTGGACAAATGCCCGGAGTTCCAGGCACCAGCTTAGCAAACTCTTTTAGGAGTAGAATTCTATCTGGTTTCCTCAAATTCCCTCAGCCCCTACTCAGCCCTCTGTAAAGGTGCAAAACAAGTGAGGCCCCTTAAGTAAAAATCAGAGGTCTCCAGCAATGGTGGGCCTCTCTCATCACAGTCATTTGGACTGGATGGCATTGGAGAATTTATCTAGACACCATGACAGAGAAACAAAAACTAAAGTCATGATCTCTGTCCTTAAAAAATTCACAATCCTATTAGAGCAAGTGGATGATAAAAGCGCAATAATAACATCAGAATGTAAGGCAACAATACAGAGAGGGACAGAGGCAACTGCTAGGATGATTTTCCAATAATTAGTACAAAGATTATGTGCTATGAATTAAATAAAAAATATGTGTGGAAGTAGCTTCTTCATGAGTATGGCATCCCTTCCTATTTTAAAGGAAGCTGAGTTACACGTGATATCTGAGGTTCAGGACAAGGGAGGCCCTAAGTGGACTATGCTTTGATATTTGAGTCATTCTTTATTGTTCAATGTAATTTATTTCTGTACGCCTCAGTTTTGTAATAGTTAAATTACTAGAATAATACATGTTGCTATAAAATATTAGTAGAAGATCAGATGATCAGGTAACATTTATTGTTATTTTCTATAAATGAACACAATCTCTGGTATGCTAAAATGATAAGTATAGAAATATTCAGATAGACCTACAGGCTTGATTACAAGTGAGACTAACTCTTACAACCCAAATTTATTGCTAAAAAAAAAAAAGCAGGGAGCCAACTAGAAACTGAACCAAATATAAGCCCTTGAAGGGCAAATGTAAATTGGATAAGCTTTGCTGTTACAAGAGCAAGAAGAGAAATTTTAGATGCAAGAATGAAAACCACATTGCATCCACTCTAAGTAGCTGTTAAAGAAAAAGAATGGTATACTATGAAAATACTTAATACAGATTGTAAAGACATTTGTTCAAAGAGGATTTCCTAGAGTAGGTGATATTTCAGTTATATTTTTAAATGTGAAGAGGTTAGCTAGATAAGAAAAAGGTATAGGGGTCCCAAATTGCTGAGAGTGCAGGCAGGGCTGAGGGAATATCCGTTCTGCACACAAATTTCGTGCACCGGGCCTCTAGTAAAAAAAAAATAATGTTGTTATTAAGAAAAGTACCTTGGTAAGATTCAGAGTGATCTTCATTGTGTCTGCAGGAACCCAAGCCAAAAATGAAATACCCACATGACTCTGAGTTCAAAAAATACAGACATGGAGCTAAGAGAGGGAAGAGGGGAAGAACCAGTGGAAAGATACAGGGCTCAGGCACCATAGGTGAGGTGGCTGGTAGAAAAAAAATCCCCGGGTTGGTTAAAAATAATTGAGTGAGCAAGTTTACTTGAAAGGCTTGCATTCATTATGAAGTTATTTGAAATTCTATAATGCAACCTTCCCTTTGCCTTTCTCCAAGATTATTGATAATGTCCAATGGGATTTTTAAAAAATATATATTTTATTGATTTTTTACAGAGAGGAAGGGAGAAAGACAGAAAGTCAGAAACATCGGTGAGAGAGAGACATCGATCAGCCGCTTCCGGCACGCCCCACAGTGGAGATGTGCCCGCAAGCAAGGTACATGCCCCCAACCGGAATCGAACCTGGGACCTTTCAGTCCTCAAGCCAACGCTCTAGCCACTGAGCCAAACTGGTCTCGGCTGATGGGATTTTTAATGAGACCTGAGAAAGGGGCTTACTACCTTCATATCTGAGTTGATAAGATATAGATGCAGAGTATATATCTGAGAAAGTGAGAAGCAAGACCTCCAAGCAAGAGGTCATTATTATGATATCTCATCCACCCCCATATTCCCAAGAATTTAGAGAGAATGTGGAAGGGCTTTGTATTGTCACAGGATATTGAATGGAGTTTGAGCCAATCCGATACGTTCTAAATAAAATTTCTAGAGCAGGGAACCATGAGCTGACATCGAGGCTACTGCGTAGGTATGGAGCTCTATTCTTTTCTTGTTAAAATAATAAATTATTTTTCTCCATTAGGAAATAGATTTAGTGTAACAGCCGAGCACTGTGATAAATTGTCTGCAACTAGTGTGGATCATCTGGCTGCCATGAATAGTCTTAAATAAATTGAACCAAAAGGAAGAAATCTAAGGAGACAGTAGTTTCCATCTTAAGAGAATGTGCAAGGTTTGGAAAACACGTCCTGGTTTTCAGAGGCTTGTTCATCGCAATTGGAACATCAGTCATAGGTGATTATGACACCAAACTAGTTCCGGGCAGTCAAAGCAAAAATAGGATTGTGAAAGGAATCATGGGTCTCAGAATATCAGAGGGACTCTTCAGACAGCTAACTACTACTCTGATGCTCTAAATGTGTGTTCAGGGACTCCGCCTTAATTCGACATTAATGGGAAATTAGTAATGTTTGAGCCACTATCGCCTGGTGATTTTCTTGTAGGTTTAAATCTAAAGTATCCACTTATTTATTCATTCTTAAGCAATTATTGAGTATTCAATACGTGTCAGGGACCGTGGCGCGGCTCTGAGGGGACACAGATAGACAAAATGTGGTCCCTATCCTTGAAAACACGCAGTCAAACTGAGTGGAATTACAGGAGGCTTGGGCAAGGTTTCAGTGGGAGCATGGTCAAGAGAGGCACTGACACTGCCTGGGAGAGATGGAAAGGACTTCAAAGAGAAGGCTATTCATGATAAAAGCACACTGTGACCAGCATCGGGGACTTAAGGCCGCCTCTAAGAAACGGAAGAGGCTTCTGGAGCTGAAATGAAGCAGAGACATATGGAAGGCCCCATTTTACTAGTGGGCATTATCTTTCTCCCTATTATTCTAACCACTGAAGAGCATAATCCATTTAGATGATTAGTAATAGTAATCATCGCTACCATCCATATGTTGTATATTATATTAGCTAATGTAATCTAAGCTTTTATAATAAATAGACCCAAATTCAGTGGCTTAAGAAACTATTTATTTATTTATTTATTTTTCTTATATAAATTCAGGGCAGATATTCTCGGTCAGAAGGCAGTCCTTGCACAGAGATTGGGGGAAGCAGGATCTTTCTGTCACACTCATAGATTTTTTTGAGAGTAGAGTTAAGGTGAATTATCATGTGCAGGTTCAAGAATGGGATGGGGGCCGAGACCGGTTTGGTTCAGTGGATAGAGTGTCGGCCTGCAACTGAAAGTTCCCAGGTTCGATTCCAGTCAGGGGCATGTACCTTGCTTGCGGGCACAACTCCAGTAGGGAGCGTGCAGGAGGCAGCTGATCGATGTCTCTCTCTCATTGATGTTTCTGACTTTCTATCTCTTTCCCTTCCTCTCTGTAAAAAATCAATAACAATATATTAAAAAATAAAAAGAATGGGATGGGGGAGAGAGGATGAAGCAGGTATGCTGCTCCTTAAACCTTCCTAAAGTAATACACACTCTTTTTACTCTTACTGTGTGGGCTAGAAATTAGTCTCAGAGCTGCATCTAACTACAAAAGGGGCTGGGAAGGGTAATCCAGTCTTGTCCCCAGGAATGAAGAGAGACTAGGTTCTAGAGGCCAGCAAGTATTATTTGTCACAGATATAAACGTAAGAGTGATAAAAATTCCAGCAGTCTGGGTTAGTCTAAATGGGTCTAAACCTAAAAGATAAAATTTCTCAGCAAACGATGTGAATTTTTTCATTTAGGCTAATCATTTAATTGCACCACTGCAGAATAGGAAAGTATCCATATGGGGAAATTGACAGTGTTTATATGGGAAAAAGAACTGAAGATTTAGCTTGAAGATTAATTCAGTATGAGCTCACAGTTTGGTGTGGTTCCTGAAAAACACAATGACAAACAAAAAAGAAATACATTTATAGGCTGAATTAATACAAATATAAGAAGGACATACATTCTGATCCAAAAAGATTTAATTCAGAATCTTATAATAGTGTTCTGGTGCCCTTTTTAGAATGCACAGGAATGAATACAAAGAGTCTAGGATGATAAGATGATAGGATCTAGAAATTATGTTGTTTGAGGAAGAGCAGTAAAGAAACCAGGTTCTGTCCTAGAGAACAAAATAGCATAAGAAACGTGTGTGTGTGTGTGTGTGTGTGTGTATAAGTGTAAGTGTAAAGTAGGGAAGGGTGTGAATTAAAGTAATCCTAAAAAGTCAAAGAAATTTAAAGTTTCAATGCTTGAAGTTTAGCCATATGGAAGAGAAAGTAGATTCATTCTCTTCTGCATCATGAAACCAAGAAAGAAATCTCTGCTTTAGCATGCTGAGGATCTGAATAATAATTGAAGCTCCCCGAGAATGGTGAAATAGGCTGCTTAGAGAACTGTTGAGATTCACATCACTGGAAGTGCTTGATCAGAAGCTGAATGACCTTATGCTAAGCCTGCGGTAGAGAGAATGTTCTCTTAAGTGTGAACTAGCTGTTGTCTAAAATATTTTCTAATTCTGTGATTCACTAAATGTGGCATTATTACCATGGTTATTTTGGGTGACTCGAACCAAAATAAAATTCCTATCGAGACACGTGACTAAATGTTAATGTGGCCAAGAGGCATAGACTGTGTGGTCAACATTCCGGACACTCCCATTTCCACTGGGAAAGCTCTTTTGAAAGTGTTTAACTAGCAGGTTTTTTTTTCTTCTTTTCATGAGACATCATTTTTCTTGAAACTAAACGTTGACAAATGAGGGTTATTTGGACTTGAGAATTTGGCTGACATTCAAAAAAAATGAACAATGTGAATCTGTCACTTCAAGGAAACAATGATCAATATTTATTGTCATTGAAAATATTTGAGCTCTTGGGCAAACATTGATAGTATAGACCCCTTCCATCTGCCACGTGAAAATGATAGCTCCCCAGCATTTAAAGAATTTTATGATGAAGGTAGGAGTGCTATTATGAACAAATGTATTTTTCAGTATTGGATAATAAAATGTGTCAATATTTGGATGATCTAGAACTCAATTAGTATTTTCCCAATGAGCAATGCTTAATATCATAAAATCATGTATGGATAAGAGATCCACTCAAAGTACACAATAAATCAAGTTATTTTTATGTAATGGAGTACAAAAATCCTTGATTAATCTGATTTGGGGTTCCATATTAAAACTTACTTTAAAGAAATTACCACTTGTTACATTTTGGTGTAGTATCAAAGAAGA
>PVJN01029430.1:0-26437 GCA_004026805.1 Lasiurus borealis | reverse complement strand
AACCTGAGGATAGGTTTTCAAATTTAGAGGTTACTAGAAAGCCTACTGAGATCTTCCTTCCTGCCAGGTATGGCTATTTGGCCATTTCTCTAAAAAATACAACACACACAGGACACTGACCAGATCACTGCCCTGCCTCCCCGTCCCCCACCCCTGCCTTCCCCCCGCCACACACACACACCACCACCACCACCTCTGCATTTTCTACTTGGATCCTGTCTGCTCCTGACAATGACAAACAATCACAGGAAACACTATAAGCACCTACTATGCGCCACTTGGTCCTCAAGAAACCTACAAGCAAGTACCTATTTCACAGATGAAGAAACTGACGCCTAGAGAAATTAAGTTCTCTGTACAAGATGACCCAACTAGACGTGGTAGAAGCAGAATTAAGAGCCAGAAAGTTTTGCTTCAGATCCATACTGCTGACCACAGCAATGAACCCCACCCCTGAAAGGTCAGGGTTCTGGTTTCTAATAACCAAGGTCCTCTCAAGCCACACCCCACTCAGGATCACATGCTCTGCACTAACCTTCGATTCTGACCACAAAGATCCTGACTCGCCACGCCCAGGCCAGGCCACACCCCTGAACTCTTTTCCAGTCCTGACCACGCGCCCAGCCCTGATCAGTTTCAGATGTCACAACCCAGGGCCAACTTCAGTAGCTTATTTAGCCTAGTGCCATTTTAATAAATCTTGATGCAATATTAAAATCAAGAAATACCATTCTTTAGGAAAAAATAAAATCAATGGATCTAGTCACTTTGGGCCTATATTCTTGAGAGGTGACAGTGACTTGTGCTTTGTAGAGACAGGAGAGACGTGGATGGATCTGGCATATATGTGAAAGGCAGAATTAAAAGGATTCGACCTACTGAATTTGGGGAGCCAGATGACAAAACTGAGGCCCACACCAAAAAATTCCAGAGTTGAATCTGTGGGGCCACGTACTGAGATAGGGAAGTTGATGGGATGAGCAGGTTTGGGCAGAAGATCTGATGGAGATGAAGGGTTCTGATTAGACATGGCAAGTGTGAGATGTCTACAGCACATGTGGGAGGTCAGGATAGGTTTTAGGATCATATGTCAAACTGCCAAGCAGGAACTTTTATCCCCACACCTCAATGAGGCCCAGCAGCTGAACTAACTTGCCCCAAACACACCAGGTCTCGCTTTTCCAAAGCCTGGTAGTGACTGCACAACAGTCTACTACCCACCCCTCCTCACCCAACTATCACACCCCGCCCCGCACTTCCTGGGGGAGCTGCCTCAGAAATGCCAGAGACTCGTGACCACAGCAACAGGCACCTCTCCAGGACCCTCCTCCCCAAAGCAGACTCGGCGAATCTCTAACCCCAGGAGAAGGTTACAGAACCACAGAGGAGGAAAGGCATGCAGAGAGCATCTTTGCCACCAAACCTCCAGGGTGAAGGGTGTCACAAATCCAAGGATGATCAACCGTATCGACAGGACCTTGGGCAAATCCCTTCCCTTGGGCCTCAGTTTCGCCATCTACCTAGGGGGCTAAACCAGATGACCTCGGGTGATCTGAGACACCACCAAGGTGCAGCACAGTGCCAGAGCGCCCTGCCCTTCCAAGTCCTGCTCCTCGTCGCTCTGACCTCCCTGCCCCTCCCCTAGGCAGAGCCCTCACTCTGCAGAAGTGACTAGCCCCAGAGCCACCTCTCCCCAGAGCACTCACTCTCCCGTTGCTCCCGCTCTCGGATGATGGCATCCAGCCACTTCTGCTTCTCCTCCGCCGTCTTGGCCATGCAGACAAACCACTTGTTCTTGGCCGTGTTGTGGATCTTCCAGCCGTTGGTGACAGTGTAGCCATTGCTGTGATAATCCGCTGGCAGAGGCAGGAGGCAAAGGTGGGTAAGCCGACTCAGCCACACAACTCTGAACGTTCCCCACCACTCGCTTGTGATTGACTTGATAGGACAAGCCCTGCTGGCTCCAGGGGCATGGACAGGATCAGGATTTGAGAACTGGACGTTACACTCTTCCAGTTCTCACTCCTTTTCCTGGCTATTCTCTGGCGGGCAGGGAAGATCTGCGACCCTCAATGAGAGGGGCCTCAAGATCTTGCAGTCCAGGCACAAATACAGGGTGACTCAAAGGGAGATGCCAACTCAGAGCCCAGGAATGCGTCCCTGCCTCCCTGCCCATTTCATTCTGGCCCTTTGCTACTCGGAACCCTGGTACAAGCCAGATAACACCAAGTCGTGGGCCCTCACGTGCTGCTTGCTGGGCTGGGATTGGCAAACCCCTGTGAGAACAGGCTGGTGTTATCCGGGGAAGTTGCTTCAGGTACTGCCTGTATCCGGAATCAGCAGAGCAACCACAGGGTTCATGACACTGCCAAAGGGGTCTGTGGCTCAAAGCCAATTAAGAACCTCTGCCCTAGACAAGCTTAAGGACACATGCACGAGGAGGTTTATAGGAGAACACTCACTGCATCACTGTTCATAATTGTCAACGGCGGAAACAACCTAAATGTCCATCATCAAAGGGATGGATAAACTGGACTATTCTTGCAATGGAATATTACACAGTGGTGGAAACCAGCAAGCTAGAGAGAGCTCCATGCAGAAACATGGGTGGATCTCACCAACATGGAGTTGAGAGAAAAAAGCAAGATGTAAAAAATTGTATGGTGTTAATGACAATAGAGTATACAGGTGATGTGTTGTGGAATTGTGCACCTGAACCATGTACAATTTTGTTAACCAGTGTTACTCCAATAAATTCAATTTTAAAAATCCAATAGATCAAAACGAAATTAAATATAAATAAATATATATATATATCATTAAATATATATAATATTCTATTTTGTTGTTGCTAATCCTCACCCAAGGTTATTTTTTCCATTGATTTTTAGAGAGAGTGGAAGGTAGGGAGGGATTAGGAGGAGAGGAGAGAGAGAAGGAGAAAGGGAGAAAGAGAGAGAAACGTGGATGTGAAAATACATATCAAATGATTGCCTCCCACAGGCGTCCTGACTGGGGCCAGGGATTAAACCTGCAACCCAGATACATGTTCTTTACTGGAAATGGAGCCCAAAACCCTTAGGTATGGTGGGCTTGTGCTCTAACCACTGTACACACTAGCCTGGCTATAATATAACTATTTAAGTAAGATTTTTAAACTGAGAAATTGTGATGAAAATATTTAGCAATACTTAGGAGGTAAAAATATTTTTAAGAAGCAAGAAAATGACCATCACAATATTAGGAAGTGGTTACTTCTGAGGGAAGAAGGTGCTGTGAAGGAGAGGGGGGCTTTTGGGGTGCAGGCAGTGTTTACTTGTTAACTTGAATGGTGACTGATCAGGTATTCATTTCACATGCACACGTTTTAGGTTCCATTTCAAATAAACATTTAAAAACTGACTGAAACAGAGAGTGGGTCATGGCGCAGAAGGCACTGGGCTCAGGCAGGGCTTGGATTGGGGCCTACCTGTCCCATCTTCCACGTTCTCCACCTCCATGACTTCGGTGTTGATTCGTCCCCTGAAGATGTAAAGGGAGCCATTGATGGATTTCGTCCTCTTGGTGGATTTCTTGCTCCCGGTGACCCTGAAAGACAGTGGGAAGTCAACATCCCTCCAGCCCCCCTCAGGGACACACCAGAGTCTTCAACAGAGCTGAGGGAGATGGAGCAGTCACAGGGAGACGCACAGGAATGGGAGCAGGAGCAGGGGCTTTTGGCCGGTGGCTGTGTGACTTCTCCACTCCTGCCCACAGTTTCCTCATCTGGAAAATGGGCTTCTAGCCTTCCTGGCCTCACAGAGCTACTTTTCAGCTAAAAGGAGGCTTCAACAAGAAACTAACAAGAAGCAATAGAAACCCATTCTTCTTGGCTAGAAAATGGGTCGAGGCTCTCAAAGGGTGTAACAAACAGAAACTTCCTGAAGTAAGACCAGAGTGGAAGAGAGCTCAGTGTAGGCAGTCCATCCATCCACCATTTACATCCACCTGCCCACCATTCATTCATTCACTCAGGTGAATTCTATGGCTCGCCCATTTGGTCACTCAAAAAACATCTGACCAGCACTTCCTGTGGGAGAATACCAAGTTGGAAGGAGGGCAGGCATGCACCCACACATTCAACAAGCACCAAGAGAACACCGACTGGGTGCCAGGTGCAATCTTCTAGGTGCTGGGGCTGCAGGAGTGAAAAAGCAATGTCTCTGAAACGCATCTTCCAATACCGGAAGGTGGCACAGACAGAAGCTAAGCAGTCACACTCTCATTGTGTTAGAGTGCTAAACATTGAGATTAAACTACAACAGAGACCGAGTCCTCCGAGCTTGAAGGCCACTTTGTGGTCTCCATAAGGCGGGCAATGCCACTGAGAGCCAGCTGTGTTTGTTCCCAAGCCAATCTGCCTGGTGTGCACCTGCCACTGTAAACAGGTAAACTAAATCTACACTAATAAAAGAAAAAGATGCAAACTGACCTTACCTTCATGACACCCACCAGCCAATCAGGAGTTAATTTTCCAATAGCCCAAGTAGTGTGAGTGTGTACACACACATATTTTTATAAACTTTTCTTAAAGTAATATCCATACAGGAAAAAAAAAATGCCCAAAGTAGTATATGGCTCAATTAACTTTCACAAAATGCTTCAACCAACTGAGCCACCCAGCCTGGGCCCAAAACCACATCTGGATTATTACAGCTTTACAATAGCCTGGTATCAGTAACACATGTCCTCCAGCTGTGTCCTTCTCCACAACTGTCCATTTTTATATTTCCATGTAAATTTTACAATCATTTACATATACACACTCACACACACACACACACACACACACACACACACAAACACCCTCCTGGAATTTTTGTGGGAATTACACCAAAGTTCTGGCCAGAGTGCAAAGGACCTACGATGAAGGCGGTGTGGAGATGAAGTGGATCAGAACCAAGGTCACCTAAGATTCTGAGCTCCTGGGTAAGTGGTGGTGCCACTGACTGGGAAGGAGAAAAGGGCTTGGAGCAGGAGTTGTGATGAAGATAAAGCGTCTTGTTTTAAACACGGCTTAATTTGTGAGCTGTGTGTGAGACACCCACAGTGAAGGTAAAGATTTACATTTCTTCTACTTTACAGACATGTGCTGGGCCTATTCTAAAACCACATGTTTTATTTTACTTAATCAATAAAAACAATCCTATGAGACGTTTATCCCCATTGACCAGACAGGAAAACAGAGGCACAAAGAGCTGATATAACTTGCCCAAGGTCACAGCTGGTAAGTGGCAGGCCTCTGTGTCCTTAGCCACTACCTGCTGCTGCCTCCTCTAAGATGCTAAGCAGACAGTTGAGATATGAGACTTAGCTCTTCTGACTCTGTTTCCCTCTAAAAAATGGGGGGTAGGCTTTTAAAACACTCTCTTCCACTCTGACATCCAAGGAGCTCTACTTTTTAATCAGACCAGAAACACTGAGTCAGAGACCTTCCCTGACCCACGTCCCGGACGGGCGGCGCCCTGCGTGACCCAGGCAAAGACAAAACAGTCGGCAGACACCTAGCTACGTCAGGCATTTCCTGTGACCACATCACAGTCGGGCCAGTTGTTCCATCCACCACTGCCCAGTCCCCTCTGGGACCTCTCGGAGCCCAGTCCTCTGGCTCCCGATCCAGAGGCAGGAACCTGGCCACCTGCCAGGCCCTCTCGGGAGACAGATGTGCCTTCTCCCTCCACCAGCCCGGCTCGCTCGCAGAACTGAGCAGGAAACGGCCTTCAAAGAGCTCGTGGCGGCCAAAGGCAGCCGGAGAAGGCCCGCTTGGAGTCCAGGAAGATCAGGACCAGCTGCTCTCGCTCACACAGGTACAGCCCTGCCGTGAAGGATGGTCCCGCACTGGGTAGCTGAAGCTAACTCAGCAAACTCAGCCAAAGCTGGGAGCAGCTCAGAGGCCTGAAGAAACACTGTGTTTTCTGGGGAAAGTTCCTGTTCCAGACAGCCCAGGCCGGGGGGCCGGCCAGGGCCGGGGTGGAAGCTGGCGGTGGCCTTGGTACTGCTGAAAAAGGCTCTGAGGATGGCCCCAGTGAGAACAGGCAGGAAGCAAGGAGGAAGGAGATGGGGACATAGATGGAGGGACAGGAGGACACAAGTACACCTCACCCAGTGGACAGGAATAAAATATCAAATGAGGAAACATGCTGACCAGCCACCGCTAGATGGTAAAAGTGGGAAACTAAGACTTCTAAGGAGAAGGACCAAGCCCCAGAACAGGGCGGAAAGGGCAGAAGGGTAGGGCCCTGTGGTTGAAGCACCTACTTTGTACCAGGTGCTTCGGGGTGGCACTGAATAGGAACTCAACACGTGCAGAGGTACGTTAACAGTAGCAGGAAGAGCAGCAGCCCCTTGTTGTGTACACGTTCTATGTGCCAGACACACTTAACGCATTTCATTCGTCACAAAGACTATGGGTGGCTGTTCACCCTATTTTACAGAAGAGAAAACTGAGGCTCAGACTGGTCAGGCTGGAAGAGGAAGACAACGAGAAGCCCACACATGTGCCTGGAACGCCCATCATTCATCCCATGGAAAGGCTCCTGCCCACCCCCTCAGGAGGCAGCAGAAACAGACACGGAAAATGAGGCTCTGACAGTAAGTGACATGCCAGACCAGAAAGGAGTTGGAGGGAACGCCGACAGCGGGGCCCAGAGTCTGAACCGCCCTCAGCCTTAGCTTTCACCTCAGAAGTTAAGCCTCTGAGAGGTCACCTAAGACACAGTAACAGGAAGCACAATTCAAAGAGGGTTGCGCTGAGACAGTCCTCTACCTGCTGAGCAAAAAACTAAGAGGCAGGAATCTCTCAGTCCACTACCTACCCATCCACACATGCCCCCATCTATCTGTCTTAATTTTCCCTCTTTCCAATCATCCATCCATCCATCCACTCAGTCATCCAATGATCTAATCTTCCATATCAGACTTCAACCACCATAGCAACTACCATCTATCCCATCCATTAACAACACATCTAAATGGCCATCTATCCACTAACTTCCAAACCTCCATCACCTAGCCACCCTCCCTCCATTCATCAGCCTTTTGACTCAACAAACTATAATACTATATAATAAGGCCCCAACTCACTATTGGTCCAAACATACCTCTGCCAGCTCATCATGTTTTCATATTCATTTCTCCATCTACCCAAACATCCATACATTCCCCCAACTTCTACCCATCCCTCCATCCCACCACCTCCTGCGCCTTCAATCATTCAACCACTCACTCATTCACCTATTCACTCATCTATTCATAAATCAATTCATATATCCATCCAATCTCTCCCTACCTACCTCCTTCATACACCATTCATTCATCTCCCAAACCCCCAACTACATCTATGCCTCCTCAATTGCCCATACATCCCATTACTTACACCTGCACCTAACACTCATCCACCCATGCATTCACTCCTAGACTCTACAGAGTGCAAGAAGTTCCAGTGAAAGATACAAAGATGACAGTGGTACTATCCTTCCCTGCAAAGCTTAAGAACAGAAGAGTCCTCTCCCCTCAAACCCTCCGTCTTGTATCTTAGAATCACAGGATGTTGGTGCCACAAAAAACTTTCTATCTTCCATGATTGCCTTAACGTACACAGTCCAATATAGAAGCTAGTCTCTTGTGGCTACTGAACACTTAAAATGTGGCTTGTACCACCTGGCTGGTGTCGCTCAGTGGCTGAGCATTGACCCATGAACCAAAAGGTCACTGGTTTGATTCCCATCAGGACACAGACCAGGTTGTAGGCTCAATCCCCAGTAAGAGGCATACAGGAGGCAGCCAATTGAGCATGTTTCTCTCTCATTGATGTTTCTATTTCTATCACACTCCCTTCCTCTCTCTCTAAAATTCAATAAAAATCTTTTTTTTTTTAATTTAAATTTGACCAATACAAATTGAGATGTGTAGTAAGTGTAACATACAGGATGGGCCAAAAGTTGTTTGTATGGAAAATAATACCCTAATAACTAATAACACAAGAATAAACTGTTTCATGAACTCACAACTATAATTCTAATTTTGCCCCAACCTGTATATACTACACTTTGAAGACTGTGTGAAATTGTTAAAAGAATACAAAACAACAGTGTAATAATTTTTTAAGCTTATTATGTTAAAACAACATTTGGGGATGTAATGGGATAAATAAAAAAAATTTTATTTTAATTCATCCTTTCCTTTCATGTAACTTGGCTATTTCAAATAACCACATTAAATGTTCAATGTGGCTCATACATTATATTTCTATGGACAGTGCTGATCTAGGACAAACCCCACAACTCAGAAGAGAAAAAGGAGGTGCAGAGAGGGATGTTATCACCATGAGAAACTGTCAGGGTTCAACCCAATCCCAGCCGCCTGGCCTACTGGGCAGCCTGCCCCCAGCAACTCACCTGGATTTCCGCTTGCAATAGACAAGGAGGTTGTCAAACAGGAAGAAGGCCCTCTCCTGGATGTTGCCCGCGGAGATTTTTAACAAAGTCCCTTGCAGAAGGAGTTGGGTGCAGATGTCCGTGAGGTTGGACCCCTGGGAGAGTGACAAAGAGCACAGTGAATGAGCTGGCAAGTCCAGAACACTTAGGGACACCCTCTTCCCTCCCAGAGACAGAACCTACCACTGCTTCCCTCACCCCAAAATCAAAATGCACTGCACATCTGTGAGCGGACAGAAAACCAATACAATGTGATCAACGGCTTACATCTGCCGAGCGAGCGAGCCTTCATGCTGGGACCAGCACACGGAGGTGACCATTCATAGATACGGGACTTGGGACTCGGAGATGAAAGGACTCATTCAGTCAGACAGCCCTGGTCAGCATCTAGTTTTGTTTTGGGGGGCTTATTGCCTATGCCTTCCTCCGAATTGATTTATGTCTTGACTTATTCCATCTCCCCCATCAGAATGCCACTTGTTCAAGGTCACTTAGCTAGTGAGTGAGCAAGCTGGGACCTGGACCCAGGTAGGTGGCCCCTCTGCCCTACCCACTATCTCTGCTACCTCGGGCTGCCTCTTAGAAAGCAACCTGAAAGGTGTTGTGTGCAATCGCTGGTCAAGAGCAGGGGTCTCAGAAGGGAAGAGAACACGTGTTCCCAGGAGCACGGGCAGCCTGCGCAGGGTGGGAAGGACACATCAGAACTTCTATCCGTGGGCATTTATTTCTGTTTCCTCTGTTCCCTCATGAGTCGATGGGCTCTTAAACCAGAGCTCCCAGAGCCAGCAAGAGGCGTGTGCCGTTTCTCTCTGGTGCCTTTCTCTTTATTACGACAGTCTGTGGGGCTCGCATCTGGAGTGTCCCCTGGGTCGGCCCACGCTGGGTGTGAGCTCTAGCCAAAGCTGCATGATACTTGTTCATCTAAAAAATCTGAGAAAGAAATCCCGCTCTGCTGCCACGGCTCCTCCTGTTGAGCGTGTGCGCTGAGCCAGGGAAGAAAGCACTGTTCTGAGTGCTCTGCACACATTACTCCCTTTCCCCCAGGTGACTCAAGGGGCACTGCCACTATCCAGACTTTCCGGATGAGGAAACTGAGGCACAGGAATCCCTCCGCACAGAGGGGACCGACCCGTCCACTTCCACGGTATTGCAACATCCTGCCGTTTCCTTGTGCTCAGCAAAATGTATTTCTGGATTAACTTATCTGGTTTGAACTAAACCAGCCTCAGGACTAAAAAGGACAAGTGGTTTAACAAAGGATCAGGCCCCATTAAACCACAGATCGGATATCAAACTAATGCTGCAGGCCCCAGCACACAGCGAGAACGGGGCCCGGAAAAGACTCCCCTCCACCCAAAGCAGGTCCTTGTCAGCCATGTTCCGAGAGAGGCAACAACCACCTAATCAGATTGGCACCAGGTCAAAGACAAAGATCAGAACCCACCAGGAAGAGTACCAGAAATAAGGACTGACCATCGCTATCATTCACCGTGAATGACACCTTACCTGGTCCTCTCCCCTGAGACTGTAACCTCGGCTGGCACGAAGCCAAGGCGAGTAGCCTCGCTGTTAAAACATGATGTTTTCTAGCTAAAACGTATTATTTCCACAAGTCACTTTGAGGATGAAACTATATTTAAAAACTGTCCTACTGCACAGAAAAACCTTTCACGTTTTCCAAAGAACATTCGCGGTCCATACTTCATTTTATCCTCAAAAGGACACCAGAAGATAAGTTCAGAGATATGGTTACTAAAATTAGACAAGTAGGGGAAATAAGACCAAGAGAGCAGGACAAACGAGCCTGAGGCCAGGAACTCTGCGGGTTCTAGTGCTGAGCTTCAAAACCAAGTCCCTGTGCCTCAGTTTCCTTATCTGTGAAATGGGAATAACAACAACACCTCCCTTCTAATGTTGGGGATATAGAACAGGTGCTCGGTAATTGCCAGCGATTCTTACTCTGGGTCACTTTGTCTCCTACTGCAGTGGTCAAAATAAGGGCCATTCTCAAACTCTAAATTTTTCTGGCACAAAGAGGGTTCCAAAAACCCTTCGTTCCTATTTCCCTGGGCCCTCACCAGAAGAAGGCATCTGGAAATCACTTCTGCTCTGGCTGCCAAACTGCTTGCTCAATACCTTCCCCACAGGGGCCCAAGTGAGAAATTTCTTTTCCAGCTGGTTTCCAGGAAATTATCTCTCTCCCAGAAGAATTGTTCTATATCTCCCTTTTTTAACAATAAATATTAAGTCATTTAGATGCCCTGCTCTTTTCACTTTGGCTGCCAGGAAGCTTAAAGTCCAAAGAGACAGGCGCTTAAATATGTCAGCAATATTTGCTCCCTAGGGTAGCACATGTGTGGAAAGTGGTCATGTAACCCCTTGCTGGCCAATAACATAAGAGGGAGATATGCCTCTGTCTCCTTCCTCCTGCTTTGGGCTCATGATGCCTGAAGCTGCTGCCACCCTGGAACCATGAGAAGAAAGCCAACAGGATGACAAGAGACCAAATCAGAGCTCTGATATCATGAGGCTGAGGTCAGAGTGCTTAGAGAACACATCCTGACAGACACACCTGAGGATCAGGTGACATTCATTTGTAGGAAATAGAAACCCAGCTACGTATGTATTTTAGGCAGAAAGAAGGGGGGGCTTCCTCAATCAATGAGGGCCTGTAAGGGGTAGGAATTTCGGCCGGGGCTCCCAGCAAACCGAGAACAAGGCCCCTCCACAGCCACTGCCTCTGACCTACTGGGAAAAGGGCAAATCAGGACAGCAACCGCCCGAGCTGATACTCCAGGAAACCGCCAACCTGACTGCAGGCCCTCAGCAGCCGCTGCCTCCACTCTCCACTGCAAAGCCCTCCTGTCCTGCCACCAATAACAAAAAGAAAGCCCCCCGCCCTGCCTCCTCCCGACACCCCGGAAGCCGGAGCCCAGCTCTCTGCGCATGCTATCCTAGAGAGCTGAACGTGACCGAGGCTGTGCTTTGCTGCAAGACAACACAAGGGTGGCCTCCATCCGGCCCCTGCCTTCCAATGTTAAGCAGCTGGATCTGATCTTGGCCAATCACATCCCAACCCAGAGCAACAAGAGGGTCGAGTTCTTTGTTCTCCAGGCAGGAAGGCCAAGGGGAAGAAGGGGGGGTGGAGGGGTGGAGGGGTGGAGGGAACATGGCAAGCATTAATAATCCTGATGAGGAAACTGAAGCAAAGGAATCCCTCCATACAGAAGGGGCCCACAATCCCCACATCTTCACTGAACACCGATCCCTCTCCTCTCTGCAGCCAAACCCTAAGATTTCCCCACACAGGGAAGAGAAGCAGAAAATCCCAAACATAGCCAGTGCCAGAAAACCCAAAGGCAGATGATTCAGAAGATAATCTGTGTCCACAGAGTCTTTGAAGTTTGCTTCTAATCTCCCCTTCCAGCTGTATTTACTCTGATATTGATTTTTTTTAATTTACTCATATTTTCCCATTTCCTTCTATGGATTTGTAGGAAATCTCTAATAATCTAAGAAAAATGTCGAGGTTTAAACAAATAAAGTACACACCGTCAGAAGATCTCAAGAATCCCATCCCCTAATAATCACGATGATAGCAATATCGATATCTACCATGTATTGAGTACTTATACTATGTGACAGGTATCAATGAGGAAATTGAAGTTCAGAGAAGTATTAAAGTCACCTAAAGTCACCCAGCAAGGAAGTATCAGAGCCAGAATCCTGTCTTGGAGTAGAACCCGGACCTTGGTATCGAAAAATCTATGGCCTATGGGCACCAGGCAGGTAAGGCAACTTGTGAAAGAGAATGATTGGGGAGTAATAGGGAGTGGTGGAGACTGAGGAAAACTGGGAGCTCTGGTGGCTGCTACTGTGGAAAATGGGGGCCCAGTGTCATTGTTTTTCAAGGGAAACTTGACGTGTACATTTTTACGTGGACTTAATTAAAAATAACTAAACAATTTATTTACAGATATCATGGAGGCTAAACAAAACACGCCACAGGCTGAATTTAGTGCCCAGGCCAGTCTGTTCCTGCAGCTGCACACTCCCTGTGCCCTTCGCCAACCCAGAGGTCGCCTCCTGCTCCAGACCCACCTCCCAGCCTTCGATGTGGGACTGCAGCTGCTCCAGCGCCTCCAGCTTCTCCATCTGCCTCTTGGTCTCATTGATGTTGGAGCACACGGTCTTCATGGCCTGCAGGGCGCTCTGGACCGCAGGGTGGTCTGGGTGCTTTCCGGGGGTCCTCTTGGCTAGCTCCTAGGGAAGAAGTGAGGGCAAGAATAAGAGACATCAACCCAGAGGGGAAGCAAACCTGGCTTCCCGGTCACCCAGCCTGAGCCAAATACCAGCTCTGCTATATGAAAACTTTGTGTTCAGAGGCTGGGAAACATCATTCATTCATTCATTCATTCATTCATTCAATAAATGTCCCTTGAGCACCTCCTCCATCGCAGGCAGTATTTTAAGATCTGGGGACAAATCCTATCTAATAAAAGAGTAATATGCAAATTGACCATCACTCCAACACACAAGATGGTCACCCCCATGTGGTCAAAGATGGCTGCCCCCATGTGGAAACAAGATGGCCACCACAAGATAGCCAGCAGGAGAGGGCAGTTGTGGGAAAGCAATTGGCAGGGACCAGGCCTGCAAGAGAGGTCAGTTAGGGGTGACTATGCCTGCAGGGGAGGGCAGTTGGGGAGAGGGGAGTACCAGGCCTACAGGGGAGGGCAGTTGAGGGGTACCAGGCCAGCAGAGAAGGGAAGTTAGGGGCAACCAGGCTGGCAAGAGAGGGCAGTTAGGGTGACCAGGCTGGCAGAGGAGGGCAGTTAGGTACAACCAGGCTGGCAGGGGAGAGCAGTTAGGGGCAATCAGGCCATCAAGGGAGCAGTTAGGCATCAATCAGGCTGGCAGGGGAATGGTTAGGGGGTGATTAGGCTGGCAGTCAGAAGCGGGTTGGAGCAATCAGGCAGGCAGGCAAGTGAGCAGTTGGGAGCCAGCAGTCCTACATTGTGAGAGGATCCCAGATTGGAGAGGGTGTAGGCTTGGCTGAGGGACACCGCTGCCTCCCCACCCCATGCATGAATTTCATGCACCAGGCCTCTAGTTTATTAATAAAACAAGAGAAAACTTCTTCACCTAGAGATATGTTCTATAAAAGAGATCAGATAAAATAATGAAAAATCAAGTATGTAATTCATTGCCAGACAGTGATAAATACTATGAAGACAAGTCAGAATGAGGGAGCTAGAGAGTCTTAGGGAAAAAGGTGTTCTCTCAAACAGGGAGGTCAGGAAGACCCCCGTGTGGAGGTGACATGTGAATAGAGACTAGAGAAGCAAGAGAGGGAGTCCTGCGAAAATCTGTGGGAAAGTATGCAAGGGGTCTAAGTGGGAGCATATGTGGTAGGTAACAAATAATCATGAGGAGGTGGTATGGCTGGAGTGGAATAAATGAGAGAGAGGAGAGAGAGAAACAGGAAAGGACAGGACCAGAGAGGACAAGACAGGACAGGACCAGACAGAGAAAGGTGGTCACAGATAAGTTTTTGCCCAGCCGTTTTCTCATCTGTAAATGGGTATAGATAATGCTTTGCCTTGGGGGGCCAGGTGAGAAAGGTGAAAGAAAGAAATAAGAAATACAAACTGGTAATTACAAAATAGTCAGAGAGATGCAAAATACGTCATAGTGAATATAGTCAATAATATTGTAATAACTATGGATGGTGTCAGGTGGGTAGTAGACTTATCAGGAGGATCACTTCGTAAATTACATAAATGTCTAACCACTATCCCTGGAACTAATCTAAAATTGCATTAAATGTCAACTCTAAATGAAAATAAAACACACCTTGCCTTCATAGGGACATGGTGGGGGCGGGGAAGGGTGTAAGGAGGCTAGTCAGAGCAGACCTTTAACCCCTGAACTTCCCCCCAGCACAAGCACAGGCAAGGACACTCTCAAGGTCAGGCCCAGTCTTATCCAAGGACTTCAGCCATCTCCTAAGTGTGATAAGAGAGGAACTGAGGAAGAAGGGACTAGCCAGGCCTGAAGCTATGAGGGAAGACTTCCCAAGTGAATCACTCCTCCAACCACACCAGCAAACACATTTCTTTAGTCATGTGACCTAGACACGACACTCCCCAAAACTAGGCTCTTTGAACACGAAACATCTGAGCAGGGGCAGACCCTGGGGAATACCTAGATACACCGAGGACAGAGAAGGAAGGAGGGCTGGGGTTTGCCCTGGGCCACCCTGCAGAATGACAGCGCCAGCCTCTCCAGAGCCAGGCTGATGGCCTGCCCCAACATCCGCCTGCGAGCCCGTGTGGTTTCACAAGCAGGCCTGAGGTGAGCACTTCCTAGAAAAGAGGATGTCAGAGACAGGAACCTGGTGTTTCGGAAAGGTCCCTCCTGCCCCCTGGCTCCCCTCCAACCATGCTTTTACCCAAAGGGAGCCACTGGTACTGGCTGTGGGCAGCCCCTTCAGGCCTGAGGTGGGGGGTCCATCGACCGCGAGGCCACAAGAGGACAGCCTGGGACAGAGGCCTCGAACTCCAGACCAGCATAAGGAGACAGATCCATGAAACCACAGGCTAAAAGCAAAGCTGGATCTGTCGCTGGAAGAAGTGAGTGTATCCAGTACACGCTCTGACGTGGGGGTGGCGGAGGCCCAGAGAAGACAAGGCAGTTGGGAAGCCATGCTGTCCTCTCCACAACGAGAAGAAGGTGGCCCGTGGGAGTGAAGGGTGTCACCCACGGGGGCCAGACGAACAGAGGACACCCACTCTCTGAAGACATTCCAGCCCAGGAGTGTCTTCAGAAAGTGGGTGTCCTCTGTTGCAGACTCTGTCCAAGCCCAGGAGGCGGAGCTGTCATCTCTACCCAACACTTACTTCCCTGCACTTGCAGTTCTGAGGTCCCCTCAGGCCACATCTAGGGTGACAGCAGGATTCAAATGAAGAGGCCTGACAAGACTCAATGCCACTTAAAGAAAAGAAGAAGCAAAAAACACCTAGAAAGCCAAGAAACCCAGAAGTGAAAAGCTGTCCAGCACAGCACAGAAAACCTCCAGGCCTGCAAACTCCATGGAAATTTCATGCAAATATATTTCTGATTTTATCAATTTCAGCCTCTGCTTCAAGGCTGAGAGAATGGTAGCCCCACAGATTAGGAGTAAATGGAGGAAAAGAAACAATGCACATGGGTCTTAAAAACGCCATCCTTCCACTGAGAGAGGGAGAGGGAAACAGTGGGCAAGGGTTCAGGACTGGGAGTCCATGTCCTGGCTTCGACCAGGACATACGTGTAACCTTGGGTAAGGCATTCCTGTTTCTGAGCCTCGGTCTCCTGGCTCTGCGATGCAGGGTTGAAATAAGTTTCACTGTATTGATAAATACAATAAATATAAATGGAGTAAACTCTCCAGTTAGAAGATAGGGATTGACAGATAAGATTTTAAAATTCTAACTGTGTGTAGTTTACAAAAGAAACACCTAAACCCTAAGGTCAGAGAATGGAAAAAGGATAAAATAAAATATATCATGAAAAAACTAATTTTAAAAATTACTATAGTTCTATGAATATTGGGCAAAATGAACTTTTGAGACAATAAAAATAGCTAATACTTACAAAGCACTTAGAAGCTCTTTACAGGTATTATTTCATTTAATTTTCACAATAACCCATGACCATGGCATTATCTGATAAAGGAGGAAACTCAGGGACAGAGAACTTAAGTCTTTTCTCAAAGAAGTTACACTAATAAGTGCAGGAACTGGAATTTAAAAAAGCTACAATATTAGACTATTTACCAGGCATGTCTACCTAGTCACATGCAGTGTTCTTGTGAGGTTTCCCATGCATTGTCTTTGCAGTACGCCTGCGAGGCAAATTTTGCAGATGACACAATGGAGGCACAGAGAGGTTAAGCAACTTATACTTAGTCACACAGCTAAGAGGTTGAACAAGAGCCACACAGATCATGGCAGAAAGCAGAACGTGGGCAGGACTCCCAGGGAAGGAGATCTGGGAAGGCTACGTGGAAGATGGGATACACAAGCTTGGCTTTGAAAGGAGGAAAGCAGGTCTCTCACCCTGAAAGAGGAGGCTTCCGTTCCTTGACCTATTGTTGCTCACCACACAGGAAAGAACCCGGATTGCGGCTGATGCAGGTTGAGATGCTGGAACAGCCTTAGGCAAGGTGTCAGCTCACAGCCCAAAAGGCAGGATGGAGGGTGGGCACTGTGGTTGGGGGAGGATGGGAGCTTGGGCAAGGAAGATCACAGTGCAGAGACCTCTGACTTCCTGTGTCTTCTCAGCAAGACGGTGACAGTGCCAGATCCCTGGCAGATGGAGGGCCCATTTTGTAACATCAGAGTCAGACGAGAACTCCAAAGAGATGACACAAGGAACCAGGAAAATACAGAAAATCTTGGCAAATGGTATGAAAACAGCTACCCAGTGGGGAAATGGGCTAAAGATGTGAAGAGGCACTTCTCATAAAATGCATCCCCCACCACGGCTACTAACATAGTCCAGCCATCTCCTACCTGGATCCCTGAGGTTGACACCCCTCTGGTCTCCCACCTCCACTCTCACCACCCACAGTCCATTCTCCCCATTCAGCCAGAGGGGTCCTGTGGGAACTAAGTCATATCTTGTCCCTCCTCTGCTCAGAACCTTCCCATGGCACCCACCTCACTCAGAGAAGACAAAGACCCTATGATGACCCACAAGGCTGTGCATATGCTGGGCCCATCACCTCTCTAACCTCACTCCCCCACTTTCTACTCATCTCTCTGGCCTCCTTGCTGCTCCTCAGACACATTCCTACCTCAGGGCCTTTGCACTGCCTGTTCCCGCTGGCTGGGATATTCTCCCCCCAGGTACCTTCCTCATCTCTTTCTGGTCTTTCCTCAAAAGTCCCTTCTCAATCCATCACTCTTAGCTAGATACATTTCTCTCCATAGCACCCATTCCACCTAAACAAACATATACATTTCCTATTCATTGGTGGTCTGCCTCCCCCCCAGCAGAACATCAGAACACAGAGGTAGGGTTTTGGGCAGTTTTTCTCACTTTGTATCTCCAGCACCTAGTACTACGCCTGACACATACTAGTTGCTGAATAAAGACTTGGTGAATGAATCCATGGCTTCCCCTGGACACTGTACCACCAACTGTGGCTCTCTCTTGGAGGTAATAAGGAAGACTAAAAGGGATCTGCTACGTAACGTCCCCAGTGCCCAGAATGGCACCCAGCACCGCAGTAAGTGCCTCCCGATCACTCATTAGATGATGACTGTAGAAATGCCATCCTATTGTTGCCAACTGTTTCTGAATCCAGAACTTAAGACTTATACGTGAAAGCTCCTGATTTCCAAATGCCAGCTTGATTTAAAACTTGTCAAACATCTGGGGCCAAACCGGCCACCCCATCTGTTTGGGACAGCTGCGGCAGTGTGTGTGTGTGTGTGTGTGTGTGTGTGTGTGTGTGTGTGTGTGTGTGTGTCAGGTCGCAGTGTGCAGAATGGCAGCTCAGGGTATAGCAAGGGGGCCCTGCACAGTCTCCTGTATCTTCTCTATCTTCCATGTCCTTCTGTGGGTGATGCAGCTCTCACCACGCTCAGTAGTTACCTCTGTCTCCCTGATCACAGCAGTGTGGCGCCCCTGGAGATGGATGTAGCCCATCACTAAGGAGGCACTGGCCTCCATGCTTGGTGCAGGAGGATGGCTGGGAAAGGGAAGTTTCCCTGAGCTTGGGATGTGTGCTCATCACGGCTCTCCAAAGGCTTTTAGGTGGCACACCAGAAAACTTTATGTGTGTGGGGAGGGGAGCCAACAGGACTCCCTAATGGGCTAGACATGGGGTGGATCAGAAATAACTGCCGGGTTTGGCCTGAGCAACCAGAAAGAAGAGAGAGCAGCCCGGGCAGTGTGGCTCAGTTGTTGAGCATCATCCCATGTATTATCGGTTTGACTCCCATTCAGGGCACATGCCCAGGTTGCGGGCTTGATCCCCAGTAGGGGACATGCATGAGGCAGCCAGTCAATGTTTCTGTTTCTCTCTCTCTCTCTCTCTCTCTCTCTCTCTCTCTCTCTCTCTCTCTCTCTCCCTCTCTCCCTCCCTCTCCCTCTCCCTCTCCCTCTCCCTCTTCCTTCCTCTCTCTCTTTGTAAAAAATCAAAAAAAAACACATTTTTGAAAAAAGAAGAGAAGCCATTTACAGAGATGGGGACGAGGAAGTAGGATGGGAGAGAAGACAGGTCCGGGGGAAGGGGAGGGCCAAGCATTTGGTTTGGGACACGTTAGGTAGGAGATGCCTGCTAGACATCCAAGCGGAGAAGCTGCGTGGGCCTGAGAAAAGTCCCGCCGAGGTTAAGGGAAAGATTCATGCTGGACGTCAGTGGCACAGAGATGGAGTTTAAAGCCATGGGAATGTCGGCACAAAAATCTGTAGATTCATGTTCAACATAGCACCATTCGTAATAGCCAGAAAGTGTGAAGCCAAATGTCCATCAACAGATGAATGGATAAACACACCATGGTTTAGCCACACAATGGAATATTACTCTGCCATAAAAAGGGATGGAATTGCGAGCCAGGCTACAACGTGGATGAGCCTTGAAAATACTGTGCTAAGTAAAAGAAACCAGACACAAAAGATTAGCTATAACGATTCTCTTTATGTGAAATGTGCAGAATAGGCAATCTGTAGAGACAGGAAGTGGGTGGCTGCCAGGAGCTGGGGGGAGAGGAGGGAAAAGAGAAGTGACTGCTAATGGGTCCAGAGTTCCTTTTGGGAGGGATGATGAAAATATTTCTAAAACGATTACGGTGATGGTTGCACAACTTCTGAATACACTTTAAAAAAATAAGAAAAGCCAGAGTAAATAAGGCCTCCAGGAGCGAGTCTAGATAAGAGTCAAGGCCCAAGGACTACGCTTAGAGGTCTAGAAGGTGAGGAACCAGCAAAGGAGACTGAAGGGGTTAGAGAGGCAGAAGGCAAAGGGGAACAGAGGGACTGGAGTGCCAGCTGCCCCCCTTAGACAGGTGTGCCCTCCCAGTTGCCCCCTGCCTGCCTCGCTTGCTCCCATCAGGCAGCCGGTAGGTCCTGGCAGGGCCCAGTCCAAGACCGACCCCTGTGGGTCCTGAGCCGCACCAGCAGCCAGTGCACAGTTAGTGCCCCAGGAGCTGTGTGCACCAGCCGGAAACAGCTAAAAGAGTCGGTGACAGTCTGTCTCGCCGAGGCACCTGCCATTTGAGCACCAGAGGCATTACCCCAACCTGAATCATTTCCCTGGAACTGCCGACGGAAAACTCAACAAACCCTGAAAATGCCAACTGTCTATGCCGGGTCTGGATTGAAGGCTGAAATAGAATGTTCTGGCTATTCTTAGGCAATGTTCAAGTTCAGCTTTTTGGGGCTGTTCCCAAGGAGGCTTTCATTCTCGCCTTTTCCCCCTTCCCTCTTCCCACCCAGGCTCCTCAATCCTGCTCGCCTACTTAATTCAAGTTCAGCTCAAACCGGGGTCTCAGAGGGCCACAGGGACATCTGCGAGGGAGTCAGAACCAGAAGGGTCAGAGGGGCGGACGGTCCCCCGCACATGGGATTGTCTTTTATAAGCCACTGGAAAATGTGACCGAAAGGAGGAACTCGGGAGGGGTATGAAGAATTCCCCTTAGTCCCAGCTGTTTTCTGATGCGAACACTTTGGCTGTGGGTGCCAAAGGCCGGACACACTGAGCAATTCGGTCGGGCGGGCAGCATGGCATGGGCCCACAGGAATCTGAGGTCCCGCTGGCTGGTCCCCCAGAGCTCTCTGAGCCTCGGATAAACACAGCTGGAGGCAGAGGAAACTGAGCCTGTAAACAGCCATTTGGTCGGGAGAGCAAACCCACAGTCCAGCTTCAACCATTTCCTGTGGGCAGTTATTCCTCCATCAGCTGCCGGCCGGCTCTGTCCCTCTCTACTCTTCTGGGAATCCAGAACCCAGAAATCCTGCCAGACCCAAACTGTGGCCCCTGGGGCTGAGCAGGCCTCAGAAATGCATGGGCCTCCCAGAGAGAGCTGGAGTCCACCCATACACGCAGGTCCAGCCCCACTGGCCATTAAAATACGTTCTAGAAACTGCCATTCCAAGTGCAGGCGGGGATCCCAGGCTTTCCCACGATCCAGAAACCGAGGGGTTAATTAACACCTAGGGAACCTCAGCTGGTGGTTCTTCCATCTAATGGGTCAAATGTTTAAGGTTTTGACAACCAGGAGAGGAGGAGCAGACCAGTCACTGAACCGTGACACACAAGGTCACTGACCTTCCCAGACGCCCCACTTAGGGAACTGAGATCAGCATGCCCAACACCAGCCCTTTGGCAGCCTCGGCACCTCAGAGTGCTTCTCCACAGGCTGTGGAGCTGACGGGGGAATTCCAGAATCCACAAACCATGGTTCTGCCTCCTTAGCCAACGGGTGGCCTTGAGCAGGCCCCTTCCTTTCTCTGTGCCTCAGTTGCCTCATCTCTAAAATGGGGCTAATCCAAGCGGCTACCTCATCGGGTTGCTCTAAGAAGTAAGTCAATAAGAGTCTAATTATCATTAACCATCTTATTCATACAAACTATGTATTACAGATGAGAAACGGAGGCATGGAGAAGGGACTGGCCCACGATCACACAGCTAGCAAAAGGCAGAGCTGGGGTTCAAACCCAGGCAGCCTGTGGCTGCCAAGTGTGGTTCCACTCCAGGGGTCAGCAAACATTTTCTGTGAAGGTCCAGATAGTAAATATTTTGGGCTTTGCTGGCCACATCCGGTCTCTGTCACACACTCTTCTTTGTTTTAGGGTTTTGTTTTGTTTTTACAACCCTTTAAAAAATGTAAACACCGCTTTTAGCTCACGGGTTGTACACAAACAGGCCTGGGGCTAGATGTGACCCAGGAGCCACAGTTTTGCTAGCCCCTGCCTTCAGCCAGCACAGAACACTCTCTTTAAATGCTGGCAATTAACTCACATATGGTAGACACAGCACACAGACCAAAGAAAGAGCACTGGCAAAAGTCCCATTCAGTCCACAGGCTACCAATTTGCAAGGTCCACGTGGAGCTAGCTCCTCCTGCACCACGCTGAAGAGCTGAGCTACGTATGACATTGCCAGCATTCCCCTGGGGATCCAAGCAGCTACCAGAGCCACCGCAGAAAGTTCTTCTGAGATCCCGGGATGAGAAAAACCACAGCAGGCCAGAGGAGGTGAGGGGACAGCGGTGTCCCACCTCCCACAGCTGCACACAGCACAGGCTTGTGTTCACAGGCAGAGGTGATGGCCCCAGGGTCTGGTTGGGCTCAGAGGCTTAAGTGCCACCCACCCTATCCAGCAGAAAGTCAAGTCCAAGAATTCCCTAGTACTTTTCCCCTCCCCTCTCTCTTCCAGTTCAAGGAGCAAGGATGCACATGGCCCCAGGCATGTGCATGAGGCACCACCAGCCAAATTAATCCACCAGCAAAGACTCCAGGAACAGCTGTCAGACTCAAGGCCTTAAGGATGGTGCCAAGGCAAGCTCAGGTCAATAGCCGCCGCTTCCAAGAGCTGAAAACCCTGAGCTGAGAGCAGCAGATGGGGACAGAGCTGTCCACCCAGCTGGAGATCTACCAGAAGCCGGCTCTAACGCTGAGAATTAAGACTTCTTGGGTCCCCACACAAGCAGCAAATCTTCCTCTGGTCTTCTCGACCACGACTAAGTCGAAGGTGGCTGGTCAGCACAGGAAGCAGCAGTATGTGGATCTATCTGCCCACCCTCTCCCACAAATAGCCCAGATTTTGGTGAGGAGGGTCCAGTCTGTCCCCCTCGCTGGGCTTTTAGCCCGTGGGACAGTGATTGGTGAGAGGTTGGAGCACATGACAAAAATCTAAGCCAATTAGAGATCCCTTGCTCAGGGTGATTGGTTCGGGTATGAGGCATCTGACCCCAATCAGAACACAATATCTATCACTTGCTCACTGTCATTGGACCATGATTTAGCCAATCAGAGCCTAACCCTGCCCAGCTAACAGTGATTGGAGGAAAGCCCACGTCCAAGCCTATAGAAGGAGGAGAAATAGCACAAGCAAAGGCTTCATGTCACTGATTCAAGTAAAAGCATGTGACTCAGGCCCAAATCATTCAGAATATCACATTCTCCTGGCCACAGTGGCCAAAGCCTGAATCACCCACAGGACTTTTGTCAGAGCTACTGGAAGGAAGGGTGTGAGGCCAGAGTAACCAGAGCCCGCTGTGACCACGCCGAAAATAAAGCTGAACAGTCAAAAGCAGGACTGAGCAAGGGAGAAAGAGGCAGAATCCCGGTGGGATCCAGTCTGCCCCGGACTTCTCAGCTACTTTATCTAGCAAGTTTTATTTTGTGACTAAGCCAATCAGAGCCCATCTGTCACTTCGAACATGGTGAAAGGAGTGGGGTGCTGCTCTCACCTTGAGGAGGAGGGGGTACTTGCAGATCCTCTGAATCGGAGACAGCAGGTAGCCCTCCAGAGGGATGTCCGTGGTCTTCCGGCCGCCCAGAAGCATGCAGCTCTGCGAAAGGACAGCACACCGTCATTAAAACTCGCCAAGGACAGCAAAAGGATCGGGCCACCCTCCAACAGCTATGGGGTAGCACTCTCAAAAAACGCAGCTAAATACTTTGGAAGCAATTCAGCAACACCTAGGAGAGATGGAAATGTGCATACCAGGTGGGGCAAAAGTAGGTTCACAGTTGTTGGTGTGGAAAATAATAACAATAATTCTATATAATAAAAGGCTAATTCCAGTTACTATGACATGCGCTGACCACCAGGGGGCAGATGCTCAATGCAGGAGCTGCCCCCTGGTGGTCAGTGCACTCCCACAAGGGGAGCGCTGCTTGACCAGAAGCCAAGCTCATGGCTGGCAAGCACAGCAGCGGTGGTGGGAGCCTCTCCTGCCTCCACAGCAGCACGAAGGATGTCCGACTGCTGGCTTAGGCCTGGTCCCCATGAGGACATCCCCTGAGGGCTCCCAGACTAGGCTGAGAGGAAACACCCCCGTCCCCGCCCACCCAAAGCATGAATTTCATGCACCAAGCCTCTAGTTAATAAATAATAATACAAGAATAAACTGTGTTTTGCCTACTCACAACTGTAAACCTAGTCCCCTCATCCCACACCCTTACCCTCACCCCCCGTATTCTATAATCCAGCACAAGGCCTCCATCAGATGTGAACCAAATCCTGCCCAGTCCCTATTGTGATAATTAAAGTTTTATTGGAACACAACCATCTATTTACACATTGTCCATGGCTGCTTTCAAGTGATCATGGCAAAATTGAGTCATTGTAACAGAGACTACAGAGTCACAAACCTAAGATATTTACTATCTGGCCTTTCACAGCCACGTTTGCCCATCCCTGGCCTAAGGAAGCTTGCACACCTACACAGCAGGAATACGGGCTTCAAAACGGCCTTGTGTGGGACAGCAAAACATGAGAAGCAACCTAATCAGAATAGAAAACTATGTCTGCAGGACACTTATGCATCATGGTGGCAATGAGGGAACTAAAGCAACAGATCTGTGTGGATGAACCTCAAAAACATACTTCAGAGCAAAATAAAAACCACACACACAAAACAAAGAATATGCATGGTATGAAACAATTTAAAACTTTTAAAGATACACAAACCCAAACTAGGCATTGTTTATAGAGAACAGGTCTGTAGTAACATATAAAGACATGTATAGGAAAGAAATAACGTTCCAGGATCTAGAAGGAGTTATGTCTGTGGAAGGAAGGTTACAATGGGATTTGGAAAATGAACCTGCAATCTTCAACTGTCACTGAAAAGGTTTCATCTCTTTACCTGGCAGGTGAGGACTTGAGTGCTGCCACAGGAATACCTGTGTTCTGGTTTGTAAAGACTGCCACTCACCCTTCAGCTCCCAGCCACCTCCCTGCCCACCTCAGCGACCCACATCTGCATTTCCTTCATGCCATCCCCCTCTCCTGTGCTCATTTTATCCCCCTGCCTAAAATGCATTACTCCTCCCAATAATAATGAACCCATTATTACCATCACCCATAGCGAACACTGACAGATAGCTTATGAGGTGCCAGAAGGTCTCTGACGGCTCTCATCCTGCTACCAACTTCCCTACGAGCTAACCTCTATTATTATTCCCGTTTCCCAGCTCAGGCAACTGGGGTTGGCAGGGTAAGTGTTCCTCCTCAAAGTGAGCCAGAGGTGGGGATCTCCATGCAGGCGGGCTGAAGAAGAGTCTGGGCTTGGAACCATCATGCCGGCTACCCTTACCCCAAGCTCAGCATTCTTCGAAGCCAGCCCAGTGCTCCACCCCCACTTCCAGGAAGCCTTCCCCATCTTCTCTCAAGTCCCAAGACCCTTCCCTCCTGGCACCTCTACAGTAGGTCGTCAGTTCCACATGGCTACAAACCACATGTAGTCATGTATCGTCCTTTACTCTGGAGCAGTGGTTCTCAACCTTTTTTAATGCTGTGACCTTTTAATACAGTTCCTCATGTTGTGGTGACCCCCAATCTTAAAATTATTTTTGCTGCTACTTCATAACTGTAATTTTGCTACTGTTAATGAATCATAATGTAAATATCTGTTTTCCGATGGTCTTCGGCGACCTTGCTAGCGGTTTTCAACCTGTGGGTCTCGACCCACAAGTTGAGAACCGCTGCTGTAGAGCCTAAGACCATCAGAAAACACAGAGTCTGGAGAGATTCCTCTTGGAACCAAGGGGGCTCCAACCTCAGCACGCGTGTTCTGGCTGCCAGGAACCGTGAGTTTCATGTCTGTGGTCCCTCCACCATGCCCCTCGCTGTCCTGGGCTACGAGGGCTGACAGTGTACCCGATAGATGCATGAATGAATAAATGGGTGGGTGAACTGATGCGTGTGCGAACTGCCAGCACCTGCAGCAATGAAAGGGTCTCAGCCTTCCTCCTCAACACCGCGCTAGCAAACTGGCAATGCAACAAACAGACTCTTGGGAAAGGGATTCCCATCCTATCACTCGTTCGTTCTGCGAATTCCTGTCGCGTGCTTACTGTGTGCGGGCACCGTTCCGAGCACCGGGGGAACTTCCCACCACGCCAGGTGAAAATGTGATCGGAGAACCTTTCCCATGTGCTCACCACACACTAGGCACAGTGCCTCATGCTTCACCTACCAGTCAGGTTCATCCTCACAGCCCTAGGATAGGCATGGACCGTTCATGCTGATCCAAAGATGGGGAAACTGGCACAGAGAGCCCAGAGGACTGGTCCAAGACTACCGCCTTTCAGGAATCTTCAAGGCCCCCTCCTCGGAGAAGCAGAATCCCAGGGACCCCGGGACCCTATTGTGGTGGGAGTTGCCTGGCTCCCACCCCCAGGTCTAACCCTGGCACAAATGGGGGATCAGGGATGTGGCAGCTGGGAGATGCCAGGCCCCACACTGCTCACACTCAGGCCTTTGTCCTCAGAGCCAGCACTCCCCACAAGCTGCCCGGGTGATGTCAGCTCTGGGCAGAGAGAGGGGCGCCTGGGGGTGGGGAAGGGCTTTCCAGAAGCCCCCAGGGCTTGGCCAGAGAAAGGCCTGTCTCTTTGTCCAGAACCAGGGAGTTTTCACAGGACTGTCAGCCACCAACCAGACTTCTCCCAAACCCCCCTTGACTGTTGTTTCACTTGATTTTCTTTTTCTTTCTTTTTTTTTTTTTAAAGAATAAAAGCAAACATACACAGAGCTACCATTCACTATTCTATGAAGATTACACCCCAGGCACTATGGGAAGAACTTTTGAAAATTATCCCTTTAAAGCCTCCTAATTCACAGAACTGATTCAGGTGCTATCGACTTCCTCCCTTGGCGGCATGCCCTGCGCGGTCCTGGGTCCTTCCTCCTATCCACACTCATTCCCTGGCTGACCTCTCCCAGACTCATCGCCTTA
>PVJN01029429.1:0-24256 GCA_004026805.1 Lasiurus borealis | reverse complement strand
TAGTTAACTAGTTTCGACCCCTTCTTCCTTCCCCTTCCCCTCTCTGAGCATATATAAGAGCCACCAAGAATAAAAATTTTGAGGCTTGATCAGAACACCATTTGTCTTGCCTCCATTCTTTGTGTCCCTGTCTGTTTCTCATTCTCTTAGGTGCGTCGCCCCGCCGTTCCTGTTGACTTGCCCTGCAGGCCGGGGCAAACTGTGATATAAATATCTGATATGCAGGATGTATTTTTGTTGTTACAAATTGAACATAATGAAAGCATAGGGATTCATCACAAAAACAATGTGTAATTATATATTGTGAAATATTTATTTCTAAGGACAAATAAATGAAATTTTGTCTTGAATCGTGGTGTAGCATGGGTAACAGTCTTCATACGACAACAGTAAATGACATGACTACACTTTGCTACACCGAGGAGCGGTGTGTTGGTTCCTAAGACCATGGGAAATAGGTGTTTTCTGATGGTCTTAGGTGACCCCTGTGAAAGGGTCATTCGACCCCCAAAGGGGTCTCGACCTACAGGTTGAGAACCACTGGTGTAGAGCCAGCGTGCCCTGTCTGTCTGCTGCCTCATCCGTCACTTCCCAGCTGTGGGACCGGGGGCGAGATGTGCCCGGCTCAGTGGAGATGACAGCTGTGGGACCTTACAGGGATATTGCAAGAATGACCATGTTGCCGAGACCGGTGTGGCTCAGTGGATAGAGCGTTGGCCTGCGGACTGAAAGGTCCCCAGGTTCGATTCCGGTCAGGGGGATGTACCTTGCTTGCGGGCACAACTCCAATAGGGGGCATGCAGGAGGCGGCTGATCGATGTCTCTCTCTCATCGATGTTTCTGACTTTCTATCCCTCTCCTTTCCTCTCTGTAAAAAATCAATAAAATATATTTATTAAAAAAAATGACAGTGTTCAGACAGGTCCAGAGCAATCTGGAGCCCAAAGCTGTAACCTAGGTGTGGCCCCTCAGGGGCCTACAGACCAGCCTCAGGGTGTGTCTCCCTCAGAAAGTAGGTGCGTGTGTTTGTGTGATTACCTTCTTCTCCCAGGGGAGGGACCACTGTTTCTCTTCACCCCCAAACTGGTGAAGAGTCCTTACCCTGCTCCCGCCTCCTTATTCCGTGTCACGTGGGGAGTCCCTAACTGAAATCCAGGTGTCTCACCTGGGCCAGCTGGGCTCACAGCTGTGCAACTGAGATAAAATGGACAACATCCTGGGAAGATACTGAGCTGCCAAAGTTCTCTCCAGAGGCAACAGCCCTTGCCGAAACCGGTTTGGCTCCATGGATGGAGCATCAGCCCCGGACTGAGGGGTCCCAGGTTCGATTCTGGTCAAGGCATGTACCTTGGTTGTGAACACATCCTCAGTGGGGAGCATGCAGGAGGCAGCTGATCGGTGTTTCTCTTTCCCATCAATGTTTCTAACTCTCAATCCCTCTCTCTTCCTCTCTGTAAAAAATCAATAAATATATTTAAAAAAAAAAAAGAAAGAAGAAGAAACAGCCCGAAAAGTCCTACAGCTATTACTGAAGTTAAAATTGTGCTCATGAACTTCCCAGGAAGTGGGGGGCAGGGGTGGGCTGTGAATTCAGGACGGATAAGGAGCCATCCAATCCGGAGTTGGTAATGGTGATGCCACAGTGTACCGAGTGCTCCCCGTGCCAGGGCCCTCTCCCCCACATTCCCTGCCGTCTGCAGCACCCCAGAGGAGGACAGGCTGGGAGAGGTTAGCGGACGCACCCAAACAGCGCGTGAAGGGCCCACGCACTGTCTCCCTAGGGCTGGTTTTGAGGGTGCCTTTGGTATCGTCAGGAATGATTCCATGAATGCCCAGATCTGGAGGGAAATTGAGTTCCTGCCTCTACTTCAGGGCTGAAATCCCTGCATCAAGCGAGTCACGTCAGTGCAGTGCTGGCAGATGAGGGAGTATTTCCTTTGGGAAGGTGCTCTGTGGGGATCCCGGGCTCCCCAAGTGGCAGGGGAGGGAGGGAGGGATGGAGAGAAGGAGGGAGGGGAGCTCTGAGGCCTGCAGACAGCCCTACCTGCGCTGGTCGCGGAGCTGCAGCGCCTCCTGCTGGTGCTGTTCCACCGCGGCCTGCAGCTGCCTCACCGTGTCCTGGAGCTGCGCGTTCTCCCGGAGGAGGCCGCCCTCGCTGGGAGGCTGGGAGGCGGTGCCCTTCGGGGAGCCTGCGGGGCCCGGGCCGTCCCCGCCCTGGGAGAAGGCAGCCAGAGAGATGGTCTCAGGGGGCGCACAGGCGGACGCGGCCCAGACTCGCTCCCCCGGCCTCCAGCCTGCACGGCAGTAGGAGCCACGGAGGGCGATGCCCAGATGCCCTGTGAACACCTGCAGCAGCACCGGGGCAAGGCCTGGGCTCCTAGGAGGTCGCTGTGCTGTGCCCAGCTCGGTGGGGGTCAGGATGAGCCAGCAGGGCCCATGGCCGTGTCTGAGCAGGAAGCTCATGGAGGGCGGGCTCTGAGCTGGGAGGTCAGCGGGGAGAGGAGCTCAGAGACATACCCTGCAGGCCTGAAGGGGGAGGAGAGGGAGGGCGAGGACTGGCCGCCCCTAAACCCTGCCCGGTTCCAGCATCCCGAGGGGCTGCTGTGTCTGAATTAAAAACAGCACGTAGAACCCGAAGCCTGTGTTTTGCTTTATGAAGAGGGGGGTCTGCAGGATCGACAGGGACTCCTAGGTTAGTGGTTCTCAACCTTCCTAATGCCGCGGCCCTTTAAGACAGCTCCTCATGGGGTGGTGACCCCCACCCATAAAATTATTTCCGTTGCCACTTCATAACTGTCATTTTGCTACTGTCATGAACTGTCATGTAAATATCTGATAGGCAGGATGTATTTTCGTTGTTACAAATGGAACATCATTAAAGCATAGGGATTAATCACAAAAACAATGTGTAATTACATATTGTGAAATATTTCTTTCTCATGACAAATAAATGAAATTTTGTCTTGAATCGTGGTGTAGCATGGGCAACAGTCTTCCTATGACAACAGTAAACCACATGGCTACACTTTGCTACACCGAGGAGCGGTGTGTTGGTTCCTAAGACCATGGGAAATAGGTGTTTTCTGATGGTCTTAGGCGACCCCTGTGAAAGGGTCGTTCGCCCCCCAAAGGGGTTGCGACTCACAGGTTGAGAACCGCTGCCCTAGCGGAAGCAGAAGGGTCCTCTCCATTTCAGACAAGTGCCCGCCTCTCCTTTAGGAGTTTCGGGAGCTTTCACTGCTTGTAGAGGGGTGGGCGGGTGGGCCAGGGCACTGACCTCTGCGGAGTTGGCATGGCCCTCGCTGTCCCCCGCACACGGGGGGATGGGCTGCTGCCTGTCGGAGCTGCCCAGGGCCCTCAGCTCGGCCTGCAACGCCTCCAGGTCCTTCTGGTGCTCAGAGCAGGCGGCCTTCTGCTCCCACAGCTCCTGCTGGAGGGACTCTGCAGAGGAAGAGCAGCCAAGGTCAGGTGTGAGCAGTGAAGGTCAGGTGCACTCAGCAAAGGTCAGGTGTGAGCAGTGAAGGTTAGGTGCACTCAGCAAAGGTCAGGTGTGAGCAGTGAAGGTCAGGTGCACTCAGCAAAGGTCAGGTGTGAGCAGTGAAGGTCAGGTGCACTCAGCAAAGGTCAGGTGTGAGCAGTGAAGGTCAGGTGTGAGCAGTGAAGGTCAGGTGCACTCAGCAAAGGTCAGGTGTGAGCAGTGAAGGTCAGGTGCACTCAGCAAAGGTCAGGTGCATAGGGAGGCTGACGTCTGTCCTAGGGCAGGCGCTGCTGAAGGCTTTGGGTCTGGTTCTCCAAACTTATTCCAAAATGACAGTAACAAGAGTTCCATTTGGCCAAAACCAGTTTGGCTCAGTGGATAGAGCATCAGCCTGAGGACTGAAAGGTTCCAGGTTGGATTCCGGTCAAGCACACGTACCTTGGTAGCAGGCACATCCCCAGTAGGGGGCGTGCAGGAGGCAGCTGATCGATGTCTCTCCCTCATCGATGTTTCTGACTTTCTCTCTCTCTCCCTTCCTCTCTGTGAAAGATCAATAAAATATATTAAAAAAAAAAATCCTGACATGTATGCCAACTCTTAAGGGGACAGAACATGGGTTCCCCTTCTCCTGGGTATGAGGTCTTGGCTGGAATGTGAGGGCAAGAGATGGCACAGGATCCCACAGAAACGAGGAAAACCAGAATCATCCGAAGGGAAGGCATGCCCTCCTTAACTCAGGGAAGGTACAGCCAGACACTCAATTTCTCCCTGAGGACGGTGCTGGTTTCCAGGGGTGCGCCGCTGTGATCGAAAGTCAAAGGAAGCAATCCTTTCAAAATGACTAGTTTTGGGTAGAGTATACGCTATTCAGGGACCTATTTATTTTTTAAAAAAGAAGATAATTTTTTAAAAACATATTTTGTTGATTTTTCACAGAGAGGAAGGGAGAGGGATAGAAAGTCAGAAACATCGATGAGAGAGAGACATCGATCAGCCGCCTCCTGCACACCCCACACTGGAGATGTGCCCGCAAGCAAGGTACATGCCCCCAACCGGAATCGAACCCAGGACCTTTCAGTCCGCAAGCTGACGTTCTATCCACTGAGCCAAACTGGTCTCGGCAAGAAGATAATTTTTAAGGACTAGCAAATGCAATACTTTTCTGTTATGGACTTTTGAGACTATATTTTAGTGGCCCTGGCCTGTGTGCCTCTGACCCCCCGACCTTTACCCCCACACCCCCCAGCTCCCCACGGCCCCTGGCTCCCCATGCGGACCCCTGAGGGGTGTGGCTGTGAATACCTAGCAGCAGAGCCTGCTGAGCCTGCGTCCTGGCCTGCTCCCCCTGGACCGCTTGTCGGACCTTCTCCTCCAAGGCCTGGCGCTCCGGCCCGAGTGCCTGCTGCTGGATCGGGAGGCTGGGGCCGGGTTCCTTCTCCAAGGGCCCTTCTGTGGCCTGGGGGGAGGGGGGAGGAGTGGAGGCAGGAAGCATCAAATGGGGCTCAGCAGGGCACACCTGTCCCCTCTGCCAAGTTCCTCCTCACCACCCCCTGGTGGGGACCAGTCTCCTCTCCCGCCTGCCTGGATGGCAGCGATGGCCTGGCCCCAGCAGCCATTCTGTCCATGTGAACCCAGCCCTGGTCCACAGCGGACTGGACCAGAGGCCCTGTTCCCGCTGACCAGTCAGTGGGAGTTGGGTGTTAGGAGGCAGGAGGAGAGAGAGCCAGAGAAAGAGACAGACAGACGCGGACTGGCTGCCTGCAAAGTGAACACTCAGGAAAACAGCCCACCAGCGCCTGATGCCAGGACCTCTGACCTCCAGAACCGGAGGCTGAGAGCTGTATGGTGTTAGCCACCCAGTTTGTGGTCATTTGTTACAGCAGCAATAGGGACCAATAGAGTTTCTTTCTCTTTTCTTGGCAACAGAGAGCTCCAGTTGATACCTTTTGAAATGAGAAACTGAGGCTAGAAGAGGGAAATTCACATGTCCAAGGTCACACAGAAAAGATGGATTCATCATCCTCTTCCTAGTATTTGATGTCTGGTGACTTTTACTTCCTAGTATTTGATGTCTGGTGACTTTTATTTCCTAATATTTGATGTCTGATGACTTTTACTTCCTAGTATTTGATGTCTGATGACTTTTACTTCCTAGTATTTGATGTCTGATGACTTTTGCTTCCTAGTATTTGATGTCTGATGACTTTTGCTTCCTAGTATTTGATGTCTGAAGACTTTTCCTTCCTAGCATTTGATGTCTGACAACTTTCACTTCCCAGTATTTGATGTCTGATGACTTTTACTTCCTAGTATTTGATGTCTGATGACTTTTGTTTCCTAGTATTTGATGTCTGATGACTTTTACTTCCTAGTATTTGATGTCTGATGACTTTTGTTTCCTAGTATTTGATGTCTGATGACTTTTACTTCCTAGTATTTGATGTCTGATGACTTCTATTTAATTCTCACACCGTGTTGGCACCATCGCCTGCTGCCAGATGAAGGCCTCTCTGGGTGTGATTTCAAACCGTGTTGTTATAAACGTGCTGCTGAGAAGCATGCCCACAACCAACAACACTCCAAGCCCACCCGAGAGAGGAAGGCTGTCTCCCGTGTCGCCAGGGAGGTGCCCTCAGTAATCCCGTTTCTATTCCCTGGTTTCCAGCCGCCAGGACACAGAGACAGGGGCGATCTGCTCAAAGGAGGAGACGAACCCCCTCTCCCCAAGGAATGAAAGAGCCCAGTGCTCCTCCTCCCGCCAAAGCCGCTTCTGAAGGTTCCTCACCTCACCTTCTAGCCAGCAGCACTCACAGTGGTGTCTCCATCTGTCTGTGCAGCCGTCATGTCCAGTACCAGTTTATGTACATAAGGAAGAGTAAAACGTCAGCCACATGCAGGTATGTGAGGGGCAGGAAGGATAAAAATTAATAAAAAAAAAGTTCTTTATTTTAACAAACTTATGGTTCAGTGTGGCAGACCAACAGGCCATGTAAATACAAAACATCCCCTCCTCTCTTCCTACACATTGTTCACCTGGCATTTTGGACCAAAGCACATCATTCAAAAGGAGCTGGTGCTATTTAAATATTTCACAATGGCCTAGTCGGTTTGGCACAGGTGCCTGGCTCGGGGGTGAGCTCGCGTAACTGCTCCCTGCACTATACCCCTCACAGTTCTGTACTATCACCATCGAGGCATTTATTGTCTATAATAGAGAAAAACTAGGATGGCCTACTATCCAGCATAAGGAAAGGTTAAACATATTGTGGTTTTTCTGTTTAAGGGAACACCAGACAATTGTTTTTTTTTTTTGAAAGAAAACCATAAAGCTGATATTTGATATGGAAGTGTACTCATGTGTTACAACCTTGAAGCTATAACAGTGTAAATGAGAAAAAGCAGAGCGCAGGAGAGCATACTACCATTTGTGGAAAAAAAATGCTCACATAGGCCCGGTATGGCTCTGCAAGGAGAAATATAAGTAAAGAAGAAGCTGAAACCGGTTTGGCTCAGTGGATGGAGCATCGGTCTGCGGACTGAGGGGTCCCGGGCTCGATTCCTTTCGGGGGCATGTACCTTGCTTGCGGGCACATCCTCATTGGAGGGTTGTGCAGGAGGCTCCTGATCTATGTTTCTCTCTCATCGATGTTTCTGATTATCATCTCTCTCCCTTCCTCTGTGTAAAAAATCAATAAAATATATATTTTTTAAAAAAGTAAAGAAGAAAATTTAAAAAGCAAAACTAGTAGATAAGGAACTAGGGGAAGGGGCGTGCTTTTCGCTGTGCACCTGCTTCACCTGTTGAACTCTGTGCCGTGTCTGTGGATTATCCCTTCGAAAAACAAAACAAAACAAAACAAAACTGACTAAAAGAGCAAATGACAGACAATGCAAAGTGCGTCCTGGTGGCCTCACAGAGAACACAGCCCTGGAGGATGAACTCCATCACTGAAAGTGCCATCGTGTTCACACTGTCTGTTTACACGTATTTCTTCCCTGTGCCGTCTGCTCAGAGGTGCCAGCCTAGGACTCCACAGCGGACTGTGGAAGGAGTGAACAGTGATGCTAAGTTGAACCGAATGGGCCTGACCTTCACGAGGTTCCCCGCAGCCCTGAGCAGCCGGGGGTCTGTGCTTCCCTCGGGAAATGGAGCTCCGTGAGGGAGGAGCTGGGAGAGGCGTGTGGAGGGGGACCTGCCTCGGGGCCCCAGGAGGAACCGGCCCTGCTGGCGCCTTGATTTGGGGGCTTCTGGCCTCTGAAAGTGGGGGACACTCCGTTTCTGTGCTCTGAGCCGCCAAGTGTGTGATGGTTCAGGATGACAAGCCAGGAAGAGTATACAGCCACTGGAGCCAAACAGAGATGCCGGAAACTGAACATGGTCTCACCGATAGAGAGATGTGGACAGGAAGCCAGGAAGGCTGGTCAACAACCTTAATGGCTCTGACCACTCACTGTTTAGTGGAGACATTGTTAGCTGAAGCCTGAAGCTGCCTCCACTTCTGATTGTCTTATGTTTTTATGTTATTGAAATTTCCTGCCTAAAGGCTATGGGTGTGTCCCACAGTCTCAATAAAAGGGAGAGCAAGGTCAGAGCAGAGGGTAGTCTTCTCTCACTAGAACAGTGGTTCTCAACCTCCCTAATGCCGTGGCCCTTTAAGACAGCTCCTCATGTGGTGGTGACCCCCAACCATAACATTATTTCAGTGGCTACTTCATCACTGTCATGTTGCTACTGTCATGAACTGTCATGTAAATATCTGATAGGCAGGATGTATTTTCGTTGTTACAAACTGAACATAATTAAAGCATAGTGATTAGTCACAAAAACAATATGTAATTATATATTGTGAAAATTTATTTCTAATTACAAATAAATGACATTTTATCTTGAATCGTGGTGTAGCCTGGGTAACAGTCTTCCTATGACAACAGTAAACTACATGGCTACACTTTGCTACACTGAGGAGCGGTGTGTGGGTCCTAAGACCATGGGAAATAGGTGTTTTCCTATGGTCTTAGGCGACCCCTGTGAAAGGGTCATTCGACCCCAAAGGGGTCAGGACCCACAGGTTGAGAACCGCTGCACTAGAAGAAGGCTCCCATCTGGCTCCCCAATATTCCAAAATTAATACTTTTCTAGTCTCTCTTTTCATTAGCGTGCGGCCTCCTCCAGAACCCGAACCCTGAACCACGCGGGACAGGAAAGAGGTTCCCACACAGAGACACTAACAGGCACCGTTTCTGCCCGGGAGCAGCAGCCCTAAAAGGGCAGCGAAGGGAACAGCCATAAGAGGGGAGTGGAGGGGCGGAGGGAGCAGCCGTAAGAGGGGAGTGGAGGGGGCGGCCTGGGCCTTGGTGGCTGTGACTCTCAGGCTTGGTGCTGAGCAGCACCAAAGCCCCTCTGGTCCGGCCCCTGGCTCTGCCGGGCAGGCCGCTCTCAGCAGGAGAGCAGGATCCTCTGCCAAGCCTGCTCTTTTCGTGGAGAGCTGCTTAGGACTCTCTTTTGTTCACGGCTTTCGCAGAGGGACTTTGTAGAGCTTTATATTTTTTTCCAGGCGTTTTGGCAGCTCGGAAGGGGACAATAAAAAAGCTCAAGAACGCCAGCGTGTGCCCCCGGAGACGCTGCAGTGCCGACACGGAGAGACATCCTTAATTAAAGCTGGAGAGACACCCCTAATCAAAGCTGAGCAGCCGGGCTCACCTGGGTCTCCAGGTCGCTGAGGTCGCTGAGGGGCGGGTGATCCGGCTCCGGGGACCCATCCTCGCCTCTTCGGGGACATCCCTTGTTCTGCTGGATGAATTCTTCCAGCCTCACGACCTGAAAGGGAGGGACAGAAACGCTTGGCATTGACACCTGTCTCCTGGACGTGTCCGTTAATCTGGGAGCTCCTTCTGGGTCCCTCAGTGCTGGGGACAGTGCCTCATTATACAAATGCAAACGTGCTTCCAGAAACGCCATTTCTTAAAAAAAAAAAAAAAAAAATATATATATATATATATATATACACACACACACACACATACAGTGGTACCTCGAGATACGAGTTTAATTCATTCTGTAACCTTGAGGCGTGGGAAACTATTAGACGCTCAAGTCGCGGTAAACTGGTGGGTCGTGTGCAGCCGGCCGATCTGTGCGATTACTCCTATCTCAACTGTTGCTCATATTTCAAAGCAAAAATCGCTCGCTCGACGGCTCGTATCTCAAAAATCTCGTATGTTAGGACACTTGTATCTCGAGGTACCACTGTGTATATATAATATAATATATATGTGTGTGTGTGTGTGTGTGTATATATATATATATATTTTTTTTTTTCAGGGTGGAAGGGAGAGGGAGAGATTGAGCCTGAAACCCGGACACATGCTGTGCCTGGGAATCGAACCAGGACCTCTCGGTTCCTGGGTGGAGGCTCAACCACGGAGCCACACCGGCTGGGCCAGCTGGCCGTGTAGCGGTTCCAGAATAAGGCGAGCCTGCAGGTTTGCAGGGGTCCGCACGGCCCTCACAGTACTTACACACGCCTGGCTCCACGGGCTTCCACACCATTCCACACTTTTTTTTTTTAAGTTAATTGGTGAAGAAACAATATGTGATAATTACACAGATAAATTGAGAGAAGAGTAGCTGGAAGGTGCTATTACACTGTAAAGCCTTCATTATGATAATTATTATTTGCCAACTAATTGTCAAGCGGCCGTTTAACAGGCCGGAGTCCCTGCCTCAGACTTGGAGAAGGAATGAGGCCAATCACCATCGAGGAAATCAGACGTGGCTGACAGGTCTTCGGAGAAAACCGCAGACCCTTTGGGCACCATGCTAGGTATGAGGAGGGGAGGGGAAGGTGAGGGGTGAGAGAAAAATGGTAAGAAAAATACCATCCCTGCTGTCAAGCTGTCATCTTACGGCAAAGGCAGATCCATGTTTCTAACCGCAGCACGTGCACAGAATAATAACAGTACCATTAATGGTGTGTTGGCTCTGTGCCAGGCCAGGGCCTAAGCACTTTACAGTATCAGCTCTTCTAATCTTCACAACTACAGTGGTACCTCGAGATACGAGTTTAATTTGTTCCATAACCTTGAGGCGTGGGAAACTATGAGACGCTCGAGTCGCGGTAAACTGGTGAGTCGTGTGCAGCCGGCCGATCCGCGCAATTACTCCTATCTCAACTGTTGCTCATATTTCAAAGCAAAAATCAATCGCTCGATGGCTCGTATCTCAAAAATCTCGTATGTTAGGGCACCCATATCTCGAGGTACCACTGTACTATGAGGTAGATACTACTGGGTACTATTACCAAAACTCCCAACAATACATTCTGTCCGGGGGAGTCCAGGGCAGATGAATAGGAGTCTGTTGGTGGCAGGGGTGAGAAAAGGCATTCTGAGCGGCAAAGATGGCAGGTGGAGGGGTGGAGGGTGGGTAGGAGGTGTGTGAAGACTGAAGGAAGGTTCCATGTCAGAAGGCCTCGTACAAAGAAGTAGACAGGAGGGGTCAGAGTCCTGGAGGACAGTGATGGTAAGTCTGAACTCTGTAAAACATGGGGATTAAAGATTTTAGGGGCCTGGCGGGTGTGGCTCAGTGATTGAGAGTCGTCAACCCATGAATCGGGAGGTGGTGGTTCAATTACCCATTGTGGGCTCAATCCCTGGTGGGGTAATGCAGGAGGCAGCCAATTAGTGTTTCTCTCTCAACATTGATGTTTCTATCTTCCTCTTCTTCTCCCTCTCCCTCCCATCCTCTGAAATCAATAAAAACATAGCCTACTAATATGCAAATTGCCACAAATGGCAAAACAACCGGTTGCTCTGATGCACACTAACCACCAGGGGGCAGACACTCAATGCAGGAGCTGCCCCCTGGTGGTGAGTGCGCTCAGCCAGAAGCCAGGCTCACGGTTGGTGAGTGCAGCAGCAGTGGTGGGAGCCTCTCCCTTCTCCATGGCAGTGCTGAGGACCCCTCAGTGGGTGTCAGCCTGATGGCTTAGGCCCACTCCCCCAGGGGCTCCTGGATTGCTAGAGGGCACAGGCCGAGCTGAGGGACCCCCACTACCCAGAGCACCAATTTCGTGCACCGGGCCTCTAGTTTTTAACAGAGATTTTAGGAAAAGAGGAGTGGGCTTGAGCAGACCGGGGTTTTGGAGCACTGGTGCTGTAATCCGCTGACCTGGGAGAATGGGGAGGTGGGCAGACAGTGCGGGCTCTCAGAAGACTCTGGGGACCATCCCAGAAGAACTGCAATGCCATCAGAATGTCTTTGGGGTTTTACTTAATGAGTATTTGGGGAAGGGATATTTAAAGACTGCGAAACCACTTACACGGCATCTTGCTAAGGCCTGTGAGATATTTAAGTGAGCTCTGAGGTTTGTTTACAAGCAGGTCAAGGCAAAGGAGCCTGGGCGAGCCATTCTGAGGGTCTCGACCAAAGCAGTGGTGTAGAGAGGGGAGAGGGCCTAGGGGCTTTCGCGGAAGGACCCATCGGACTTGATATCCTGATGGGATGCGATGGTGGGGCAGAGTGGGGACTCAGGCTGAGGACCGCAGAGCAGGAGAGCGGATGTGGTCAAGGGTGCCCCTTCCATCCTGGCTGCGGGAGGCGGGAGGATAATGACACCATGGTGGTGGCAGAAGAAATGGAGGTTGAAGAGGAAGCAGCCTGAGGCACTCTGTCCCCGCCAGTCTCCAGGCCTCGCCCAGCTGTCTGTAACACTCAGGCTCTGAATGATGCTGGGTCACCACAGAGGCCACATGCTACACTGGGGGCGGTGTTAGCATGGTGGTTAACAGCGGGCTCTTTAGAGCTCCGTCACCGGGGATGAACCCCAGATCCACTACTTGCTACCTGTGTGACTGTGAGGAAGTGATTTCCCTTCTCTGTTCCTCAGTTTCCTCACTTGTAAACCAGGAATCTGAGCCGACTTCTCCATTCGATGCAGCAGGCTCAGTGTCCGGAGCCCACGATATTTTTAGGGGCCATGAAAATATATATAAATATAAATAACATATATGTATATGTGTGTGTGTGTGTGTGTGTGTGTGTGTATTATTTATTTATATATATTAAATATATTTTTTTGATTTTTTACAGAGAGGAAGGGAGAGGGATAGAGAGTTAGAAGCATTGATGCGAAACATCGATCAGCTGCCTCCTGCACACCCCCTACTGGGGATGTGCCCACAACCAAGGTACATGCCCTTGACCGGAATCGAACCTGGGACCTTTCAGTCTACAGGTTGATGCTCTATCCACTGAGCCAAACCGGTTTTGGCAAAATATTTTAATTTCTTTCAAAATCACAAGAAAAAAAAATACAGCCTGGCTATATTCATCTTTATAGGAATGCTGTCCTAAAAATAATGTTTAATTTTTTATAAAGACAGGAGCCATGACAGCAAGCGTGTCTAATGCCCACAGAAGTGATAATGAGGCCAGGGTGAAGAAGGGATCAGAACTGCAGATGGACCAGCTCATATCATTTAGCCACAGAACCAACACCAGCAACCTCCTGCCTCCTCCTCTCGCTGAGACAGTAAGTGCCTCTTTGAAAGTCTCCATAAATCAGGCTCTCTGCTCCTTGCGGCTAAATTTATTGTTGTGCTAACAGTCCTTTTATTTCTTCCGAGGATGCTGAATGTAATAAGGTCGGGGCAGTTCCCTGAGGTTCCCGGCATCTCAGTGAAGCAGCACCTCCCACACCCTGCATTTATCGGAGACTTACCTGGAGCAGAGCATTCTGGAGCTTCACATTTAGGGCCGCTTTCTCTTCTTCTAGCTGCTTTATTTCATTGTCTGATTTCTTCTTCACTTCTTCCAACTGTTCTTCTACTTCCTGAAGGGTGATGAGGAGAGTTAGCCCCACGAGGCACAAGAAGGTGGACTGGAGACACCCTGCCTGGTTCCCAAAGGGGTTCCAAGAAGCTTACGAGAGGCATAAAATACGGAAAGGAAAAACAGCAAGATGGCGGACAATGGTAATTACATTATATGTAAATGCCCTAAATGACCTCCAAAAGTCCGAAGCCAAAATGAATTAAGGAGTAAGACCCAGCTATACCATCAAAGCTCTTGAATGGAAAGACATAGGTAAATTAAAAGAAAAGGATTAAAACACTGACTATAAAAACAATAGAATGACCATATTTGTATCAAAGTAGACTTCAAGAGAGCAGTATTTCACAAATGATTAAAAGGCCAATTCACTCAAAAGACACTATGATCTTTATCTAATAAGTCTGAATTTTTTGTATAAAGCAAACACTAAGGAGAACTATAACATGTGACAGTTTAAATGTGAGATTTCAGCCCTCCTTTCTCAGTAATCAACAGAACAAGCAGAGAAAAATTAATGAGGAAATAAAATACTTGAACAAGACTATCAACCAACACAACCTAATCAGCACTTAGAGAACACCCAACAGCAGCAGATCCATATTCTTTTCAAGCGCACAAGGGCCATCCATCAAAGTCAGACCCTATCTGAGCCATAAACAAGATGAATAATTGAAAAGGTATGACATTATAGAATCCATTCTTTGACCACAAGGAAAATGAATTAGAAATCAACAGGAAAGGTCCCAGTATTAAGCAATGTATTTCTAAAAGAACCAAGAGTATTTTTTTTTTTTTTTGGACTTGATAGAAATAAAAAGTTGGAAAAAAAATTTTTTTTAAGAAAATTATTCAACTTTGTAATTATTAGTGAAAGTAGAAAGCAGAGGCCTAGAATGGTTTGGGGTGATTTCCTCAAGGTCTGACAGTGAGTCTGTTTCCCCGGTCTCAGCACTTCTTTTTAAAAAAAAATACATTTTATTGATTTTTTACAGAGAGGAAGGGAGAGGAATAGAGAGTTAGAAACATCGATGAGAGAGAAACATTGATCAGCTGCCTCCTGCAAGCCCCCTACTGGGGATGTGCCCGCAACTCAGGTACATGCCCTTGACCGGAATCAAACCTGGGACCCCTCAGTCCGCAGGCCGACGCTCTATCCACTGAGCCACACCGGTTTCGGCCCCTTCCCCTTTATAATCCTGTCCCCTGAATCTTGCTGGAAGGCCGGATTTGAATCTTGCCTGTAAGCGCCCTGTCTTTTTGGTTGCTTGGTCTTCTCAATAAACGCCTCATATGATCGAACCCTGCCTTCATTATTGGACACAGCGACAGGCAGCCCGAGTCCACTGGGGGTTCACCAGTAACAGGCGTCCCCATGTCCCAAAAGACCCTGAACCTCCTTTGGATGGAGAACCAGCTCAGATCTGCACACAGCAGGAGCTCAGTGAAGGTCTGAGGAAGGAAAAGGGAAATGAAAGAGGAGAGAGGGAAGGAAGAAAGAGCAAACGGAAGAGCATCCGCGAGAGCGCCCTCACCATCTGCAGCCGCTTCCTGTCGGCCTCGGCGGTGGAGCGCACCGACTTGATTTCCGCCTTGTGCGTCTTCACCAGCTCCTCCAGGCGCCGCACCAGCTGCTCCTTCAGGTGCTGCTTCTCCTCCTCCGTCTGCTGTTTGAGCTTCCGAAGGTCCTGCTCGTACTGTTGCTTCAGGGGTGCCGTCTCCGCCCCCCCCTCTTTCCGGGCCTGTGAAAAGAGGGTCCTGTAAATCAGCGGTGATGAGCCGGGGACCACCGTTTCTTTGTTTGTGTGCAACGTTTACAGTGTTGATGTGCTGGTTTTACAGGCCGTTTCACGAGGGGCAATAAAGTTTATAAGACTCTATATCTGACGCTGCGGTGAATTGGAACTTGAACGTGCGGTCTCGGGGAGTTTGTTCCTCAGGACCAGACCCCCTGGGCCCACACGGGAAGGCAGCGCTGGGTTTGAGCCTGGGTACAAGGACACAGGGAGGCTGTTTTCCACGGCGCACACCCGCGTGACCAGACCCCACACCCACACTAAGGGGCAGTGCCACCTGACTCTGATTCAGGGTAAGTGCACACAGTAGGCTGTTTCCCGCAGGGCAGAAGTGGACCTCCTGTCAACACAGTGCGACTGAGCAACCCGGTCTCCCGGGCCGATCGGGGACACTGAATCTGCAACAAGAGGCAGCACTGACCACCAGTGACTAGACTCCGTTCCTCATTACGGGCGCCAGGGACCCCTGAGTCCCAGGACATTCACACTAAGAGCCAGTGACTCCAATTCTTGGCGCATGTGCACACAGGGACCTGATTCTCAGTGTGAGGTAGCACCAAGAGACAGAGGTTCTGACACTCGATTCTCGGCATGGATACAGGGAGCCTCTGACTCCTGACACACAATACAGGACTTTGATTTTTGGCACACGTGGGTGGGCGATGGACCTAAATAGAAACTTTTCGAAAGAAGACAGAAGGAAGGCCAAGAGACATATGAAAACATGCTCAAAGTCACTAATTATCCAAGGGATGCAAATCAAAATGACAATATGGTTCCACCTCACACCTGTCAGAATGGCTATCATCAACAACTCAACAAATGACAGGTGTTGGCGAGGATGCGGAGAAAAGGAAGCCTCATGCACTGCTGGTGGGAATGCAGACTGGTGCAGCCACTGTGGAGAATGGTATGGAGTTTCCTCAAAAAACTGAAAATGGAACTTCTATTTGACCCAGTGATCCCACTTCTAGGAATATATGCCAAGAAATCAGAAACACCAATCAGAAAGGACATATGCACCCCCATGTTCACAGCAGCACAATTCACCAGAGCTAAGATTTGGAAACAGCCTAGGTGCCCATCAGCAGAAGAGTGGATTAAAAAACTGTGTACATCTACACCATGGAATCCTATGCTTTGCTAAAAAAAGAAGGAATTCCTGCCATTTGCAACAACATGGGTGGAACTGGAGAGCATTATGCTAAGTGAAATAAGTCAGTCAGAGAAAGATAAATATCACATGATCTCACTCATTTGCGGAATATAATGAACAACATAAACTGATGAACAAAAGCAGATCCAGAGACAGAAGCATGGATCAGACCATCAAACCTCGGAGAGAAGGTAGAGGAGGGTGGGGGAAAGGGGGAGAGATCAACCAAAGGACTTGTATGCATGCCTGTAAGCCTGACCAATGGACACAGACAACAGGGGGGTGAGGGCATGAGTGGGAGGAGGGGGTAATGGGTGAATAAGGACACATATGTAACACCTTATGAAGAAATTTTAAAAAAAGACTATAAATTTGATATTTGTAAGAGACTTGACTTTATGCACCATCGGAAAACGGCTCTTTGGAGTAATAGTGTGTCTATTGTCACAGGGTCAGAGTCAGGCCCATACTATATAGCAGGGGTGGGGACCATCTGGCCCAAGGGCTGAATAAGGCCCGAGAAATCATTGGGTCTGGCCCTGCCAAGGCATTAGAAATGAGCTAATTAAATGTTTGACCAAATACAGCAGGCTAGTTTTTAAGCTGATAATTCTGTATAGCCTGCGCAAGATGTTATAAATATCTCAATGGCCCTTGGCAGAAAAAAGGTTCCCCACCCCTGCTGTACAGGGTCCTAAAGCAGTGGTCGGCAAACTCATTAGTCGACAGAGCCAAATAGCAACAGGACAGCGATGGACATTTCTTTGGCGAGCCAAATTTTTTAAACTTAAACTTCTTCTAATGCCACTTCTTCAAAACATACTCACCCAGGCCGTGGTATTTTGTGGAAGCGCCACACTCAAGGGGCCAAAGAGACGCATGTGGCTCTCGAGCCACAGTTTGCCCACCGCTGCCCTAAAGAATGCTTTCTTTGTTTGAACTAGAAACATACAGAGGGGACACTAAGCAAGTTTCCAGTTTCCCAGGAGTCCATGATGAGGGGTTTGGAGAATTCTGATACATTCTCAGTAGTTTCCAACGCCAGGAAGTTGGTGGGAAGTTGGATGGAATCCAGACCCTCATGTCCCCCCCTGGAGCCATGGCACCTGCTGCTCCCAGGTGGACCATCGTGGCTGGGGACTGGGTTCTACCCGAAGTTCATTCTAGCAAAGCGCCGTGTCCCCACCCCAGGGCTGGGTCACACACACACCTGCGTATCTGGGCCTCCTTTCGTACACGGACACTCCTTGGGGAGCTTCTGGGCCACGTCGTCCGCTTTCCCGAGGACTTCATTCTCTGAAATTCGCTCTGGCTTCATGTCATCTGCGAGCAGAAGGTTCAACATCGTTCGGAATGCCTTTGTCCTTGACCTCAGTCTGAGGCCTTCCTCCATTGAGTGCCCAGGATGCTGTTCAACAGTTTTGCCCACCACTCCCTATGTCATCCATCCCTGCTCAGTGACCTCCTGACCCGAAAGCGTGGTGAAGGTGGTGATTGCTTTCTTTGCCTAAACAGCACCCTGAGTTCAAATAGTTGGCCTGCTCTGCCTTCTTAAACTGCTCATCCTTAATTGTTGTGACTTTTCCAGAAGTTACAAAAATTGAACATGCTCCCGGGTATATATGTACATTCAAAGGTTTTAAGCTAAACGGATAAAACTAAAATAAATCTAACTAAAATTGCTCACTCTCTTCCCCTATCCCCTTAGGTACTCAGTCCCTATTTCAGAGACCACTGCGCTCTAAACCAGTGGTTCTCAACCTTCCTCATGCTGCGACCCTTTAAGACAGCTCCTTATGTGATGGTGACCCCCAACCATAAAATGATTTCCATTGCTACTTCATCACTGTCATTTTGCTACTGTTATGAACTGTAATGTAAATATCTGATAGGCAGGATGTATTTTTGTTGTTACAAATTGAACATAATTAAAGCATAGTGATTAATCACAAAAACAATAGGTAATTGTATATTGTGAAATATTTCTTTCTAATTACAAATAAATGAAGTTTTGTCTTGAATCGTGGCGTAGCATGGGTAACAGTCTTCATATGACAACAGTCAACTACATTGCTACACTTTGCGACACCGAGGAGCAGTGTGTTGGTTCCTAAGACCATGGGAAATAGGTGTTTTCTGATGGTCTTAGGCGACCCCTGTGAAAGGGTCGTTTGACCCCCAAAGGGGTCGTGACCCACAGGTTGAGAACCGCTGCTCTCTACCCTGTGATTCCCACTCGAACCTCTTCTCCTCTGCACCTTTCCAGGCCTCAGGGATTTCTCCTTTGCCTGACACTGCATCCCCCTCCTGCCTGGGCCTCGCCCCTGAAACCAAAGCTGGGGGCTGGGATGTAACTGTCCTCGATGCCGCCTGCAGGCAGAGCCCCTGCTGTGTGCTTTTGTCGTGTCTCCCAGTCAAGCTGGTCGGTCACACTGCAGGTATTGGAGAACTTTCTGATGAGGGGGCCCAGTGGCCGGTACGTGGGAACCAGATCTTCTTAGACACAAGCACCAGCTCCATCACCCACCAGTGTGGCTGGCCTTGACCTAGACGTTTTCCCTTGCTCAGACTCCATTCCTCAGCTGTGATGCTGACCCCACCCAGCTCCCAGAACTGTGGGGAAGACTCAATGAGGTCATGGGGTCACTCAATGAGAATGTTAAACGTGTAAGGTGTGTGGTGGTTACCCGAGGAGAAGGGGGATTAAGGAGGATGAAGAGGGAGGAGGAAACTAGCTTTCAGGTGTTGAGCACACAATAGAGTGTAGATATGTACTAACGAGGTTGTACAACTGAAATTTATACGATGTTATTAACCAATATTACCTCAATAACTTAAAATATTAAGAAGTATATATGCCAAAACCGGTTTGGCTCCATGTAGCGGTTCTTAACCTGTGGGTCGCAACCCCTTTGGGGGTCGAACGACACTTTCACAGGGGCCGTCTAAGACCAGCAGAAAACACAGGTATTTACATAATTCATAACAATAGCAAAACTACAGTTATGAAGTATGGTTAGGGGTCACCACAACATGAGGAACTATATTAAAGGGTTGCAGCATTAGAAAGGTTGAGAACCACTGGCTCATTGGATAGAGTGTCGGCCTGCGGACTGAAGGGTCCCAGGTTTGATTCCAGTCAAGGGCATGTACCTTGGTTGCAGACACATCCCCAGTAGGAGGTGTGCAGGAGGCAGCTGATCAATGTTTCTCTCTCATCCATGTTTCTAGCTCTCTATCCCTCTCCCTTCCTCTCTGTAAAAAATCAATAATATATATATATATATATATATATATTTTAAAAAGAAGTATATAGTGTTGTTTAAGTGTGGGAGCACAGCCAGTGCTGAGAGGTATGGGCACGACGGTGGACTGGAGGGGCAATATTTGGGAGCACGGGGACCTTTTGATTCACCCCTTTTAGAGGTCTGGCCTGCAGCAGCACGAGGTGCCGGCTCACCTGTGTCCTCCATGGACCGGGCTGGCCCACCAGGTGGGACAGATCCAACAGCCCTGCCCCTCCACTCTGCTCCGCTCCCAACCCGGCCGCTAACCGCCCCCCTGCAAGTGAATCGCTGTCGGGTGCCACCTGTCTTCTGTGCCACGTGGCACTCCTGCAGGATGAGCCTGTCTTTGGCCACGGCCAGCTTCTCCCCAAGTTTCTTGGCGGCGCTTTTCAACTCCGAGTTCTCCTGTCGAGCCTCCTTGAGCTGCACATCCAGGTCCTAGACACACAGACAGACAGACAGACAGAGGGTCTCATTTCTCTGGTCACAGTTCTGGGTACAGAGACACCCTCTGCCCGCAGAACCGACATCAGGTCTGCTCGGTGGGGAAGCCCTTTGCCTCTGGAATTCAGGGGCCCCGGGCTCAGCGAATCCCTACTCCTCCTCTGGTTGGCTGTGTGACCTGGGCAAGTTTCTTACCCTTCCTGTAGGGAGGACCAAAGAGAGGACGGGTCTGGGACAGAAAACACGCTCCGGGAGTATTAGGAATCTCAGCCATTGCTGCCTGCAGGGATGGGGGGCTGTGGGGCTCACATCACTGAGTTAGTGGTCTGGCTCCCGACAAACACAAAGCCCCAAGGATGTTAGGGTGGGCAAGTAGTTTTGGAATGAGTTTCAGAATTAGGCTGACCCGAGTTCACAAACGTATTAGCCGTGGGCCCAGCGAGGCCAGCCCTTAAGACTCTCAATTTTGCCAAAACAGACTTGGCTCAGTGGCTAGAGCCTTGCCCTGTGGCCTGAAGGGTCCCAGGTTCAATTCCGGTCTAGGGCATGTATCTCAGTTGCATGCACATCCCCAACAGGGGGCTAGCAGGAGGCGGCTGATCAACATCTCTCATCAATGTTTCTCTCTATCCTTCACCCTTCCTCTAAGTCAGCGGTTCTCAACCTGTGGGTCGGGACCCCTTTGGGGGTCGAACGACCCTTTCACAGGGGTCACCTAAGACCATCGGAAAATGCAGATATTTACATCACGATGCATAACAGTAGCAAAATTTCATGGTTGGGGGTCACCACCACATGAGGAACTGTACGCAAGGGCCGTGGCCTTAGGAAGGTTGAGAACTACTGCTCTAAGTAAAAAATCAATAAAATATATATATTTTTAAAAAAGATTCTCAATTTCAGTCTTGTCTTATATCACCCATAAACTGGAAGTCTAAGCTCTCTGAAGTGAGGGGCGACCATGAGCTCACCACGTGTCTCCTGCCCAGAACCCTGGCCTGGCACACAGTAGGTGTTCCGTCAATCCTTGCTAAATCCTTGTGGTTGGGCTCCACGGGGCTAATAAAGCTCATTTCGGTAGACGTCGAGTGCTTCTGCCAGTGAGGGCCCGACACATAGTAGGTGCGCAAAACGAGGGGCCATGCTTACACGATCCCCTGGGGGAAGGTGGGAAGGGATGGTGCTCTACCTCAGGGGTTCTCAACCTGTGGGTCTCGACCCCTTTGGGGTCCAATGACCCTTTCACAGGGGTCGCCTAAGACCATCGGAAAATGCAGATATTTACGTCATGATGCATCACAGTAGCAACATTTCATGGTTGGGGTCAGCACCACACGAGGAACCGTATGCGAGGGTCGCGGCCTTAGGAAGGTTGAGAGCCACTGCTCTACCTGGATCCTCTCCTTCAGCCTCTGGGCGTACTTCTTCAGGTCGCTGATCTTGCGGCCGCGGTGCTCCAGGTCGCCCTCCAGCTTGCGCACCTGGGCCTGCAGGGCGGCCTCCTGGCCCTGGAAGTTGCGGCGCAGGTCGCTCTCCTTCTCCTGCCACTGCCACAGCGCCTCGCTCACCGACTGCTGCATGGCCTGCCGGATCGCCTCGTTCTCCCGCTCGTACGTGGCCTGGGGACGGAAAGGACTCCCCTCCGTCCTGTCCTACAGGGCTGGGCCCCCTGCCCGAACCCCCTCCCTTTTCTGGGAGGGGCCACAGGTGTGCCAGCCATGTCCTAGCTTCCCCGACCACCACCGGAATGGACCAATGAAGCTCCAGGAACACAGCGAGGGTCCTAATCAGGCTAAACCACAGAAAGACCCTAATTCAAGTGACCCATCTCTGTCACCCTTGTCACTTCCCTAAGCCCCCTAATTATCCTACCCCATAAAACTCACTGTTCCTGCGTGGCTCTCTCTCTCCTCTCTCTCTCGTTCTCTCTCTCTCTCTCTCTCTCTCTCTCTCTCTCTCTCTCTCTTTCTCTCTCTCTCCCCTCACTGCTGCGCCAGAAAGAGGCTGGGAGCCAAACCCGGGTTTGAATAAAGACTCTTTGCTTTGTTTGCCAAGACCGGTTTGTTTCAGTGGATAGAGCGTCAGCCTGCGGACTGAAAGGTCCCAGGTTCGATTCCGGTCAAGGGCATGTACCTTGGTTGCGGGCACATCCCCAGTAGGAGGTGTGCAGGAGGCAGCTGATCAATGTCTCTCTCTCTCATCGATGTTTCTTACTCTCTGTCCCTCTTCCTTCCTCTCTGTAAAAAATCAATGAAGCCGAGACTGGTTTGGCTCAGTGGATGGAGCGTCAGCCTGCGGACTGAAAGGTCCCAGGTTCGATTCCGGTTGGGGGCATGCACCTTGCTTGTGGGCACATCCCTGCTGTGGGGCGTGCAGGAGGCGGCTGATCGATGTCTCTCTCTCATCGAGGTTTCTGACTCTCTGTCCCTCTTCCTTCCTCTCTGTGAAAAACCAATGAAGCCGAGACTGGTTTGGCTCAGTGGATGGACCATTGGCCTGCGGACTGAAAGGTCCCAGGTTCGATTCCGGTCAAGGACATGTACCTGGGTTGTGGGCACATCCCCAGTGTGGGGCGTGCAGGAGGCGGCTGATCCATGTTTCTCTCTCATCGATGTTTCTTACTCTCTGTCCCTCTTCCTTCCTCTCTGTGAAAAATCAATGAAGCCGAGACTGGTTTGGCTCAGTGGATGGAGCGTCGGCCTGGGGACTGAAAGGTCCCAGGTTCGAATCTGATGGGGGGCATGAATCTTGCTTGTGGGCACATCCCCAGTAGGGGAGGTGCAGGAGGCGGCTGATCAATGTCTCTCTCATCGATGTTTCTAACTCTCTATCCCTCTTCCTTCCTCTCTGTATAAAAAACCAATGAAGCTGAGACTGGTTTGGCTCAGTGGATGGACCATCGGTCTGGGGACTGAAGGGTCCCAGGTTCGATTCCGGTCGGGGGCATGTACCTTGCTTGCGGGCACATCTCCACTGCGGGACGTGCAGGAGGTGGCTGATCCATGTCTCTCTCTCTCATCGATGTTTCTAACTCTCTGTCCCTCTTCCTTCCTCTCTGTGAAAAATCAATGAAGCCGAGACTGGTTTGGCTCAGTGGATAGAGCATCGGCCTGCGGACTGAAAGGTCCCAGGTTTGATTCCGGTTGGGGGTATGTACCTTGCTTGCGGGCACATCCCCAGTGTGGGGCGTGCAGGAGGCGGCTGATCGATGTCTCTCTCTCTCCTTCGGACCGAAGGGTCCCAGGTTCGATTCTGGTTGGGGGCATGCACCTTGCTTGCGGGCACATCCCCAGTAGGAAGCGTTCAGGAGGCAGCTGATGGATGTCTCTCTCTTTCATCGATATTTCTAACTCTCTGTCCCTCTTCCTTCCTCTCTGTAAAAAATCAATGAAGCCGAGACTGGTTTGGCTCAGCGGATGGAGTGTCTGTCTGCGGACTGAAAGGTCCCAGGTTCGATTCCGGTCAAGGACATGCACCTTGCTTGTGGGCACATCCCCACTGTGGGGCATGCAGGAGGCGGCTGATCGATGTCTCTCTCTCTCTCCTTCGGACCGAAGGGTCCCAGGTTCGATTCCGGTCAGGGGCATGCACCTTGCTTGCAGGCACATCTCCAGTGCGGGCGTGCAGGAGGCAGCTGATCGATATCTCTCTCTCATCGATGTTTCTGACTTTATATCCCTCTCCCTTCCTCTCTGCAAAAAATCAATAAAATATATTTAATAATTAAAAAAAAAAGACTCTTTGCTTTTGCACGGAAAAAGGCTCCTGGGAGGCGGATTATGGGGGGCCCCGCACCTGCAGCTCCTCGGCCTTGCGGGCGTAGTCCCGGCTCAGCTGCTGGTTCTCCCCGCGCAGCCGCTCCACCTCCAGCAGCACCTCCCGCATCTCGGAGCCTCCGCCGTCCCCGCCGCCGCCGCTGGAGTTGGACTCGGCCGGGGGGTCCGGGGGCTCGGGGGTGCCCTCCGCGGGGAGCCGGCCCCACGGCGGCGCGGGCGGCGGCGGCGGCGGGGCGGGGGGCGCCTCCTGGCCCGCGAGGCGCCGCAGCCGCTGCTCGTAGCCGGCCCGGAGCGCCAGCATCTCCTGCGACAGCGCCAGCACCCGCTCCGCGCGCTCGGCCTCGGCGCGCAGCTCGCGCTCCTGCGTCTCCAGGCGGCGGGCGGCGGCCTGCGCGCGCGCCTCCTGCGTCAGGCGCCGCTGCCGCTCCAGCGCGCCCTCCAGCGCCCGCACGCGGCGCCGCAGCGCCTCCTCGCCCGCGCGGCCCGG
>PVJN01029428.1:8498-26538 GCA_004026805.1 Lasiurus borealis | reverse complement strand
GGGGAGAGAGAGGAGAGGAAGGGGGAGGTATAGGGGGAAGGGAAGGGAGCGGTAGAGGGGAAAGAAAAGCGAATTGGAGATCAGAAGCATGAGAAAGGCTCCACTCTTCCTTGCAGGCTTGGTGGCCTCAAGATGAGAACTAGGCCAGCCGCCAATGCCCACCACGGGAAAGAACACCTGGGTTTACAGCTGCACGGAACTGAATTCTGCACACAGAATGATCTTGGAAGCGGATTGATCCCTAGATTCTCCAGAGGAGAAAGAAACTCTGTTACCAACTTATAAAAAAAATTATTCAAAATATGTGTTTTTTTAAAAATATATTTTTTATTGACTTTTTACAGAGAGGAAGGGAGAGAGACAGAAAGTCAGAAACATCGATCAGCTTCCTCCTGCACACCCCACAGTGGAGATGTGCCTGCAAGCAAGGTACATGCCCCCGACTGGAATCGAACCTGGGACCTTTCAGTCCGCAAGTCGACGCTCTATCCACTGAGTCAAACCGGTCTCGGCCAAAATATGTTTTTATTGGAGAGAGAGAGAGATCGATCGATTGCATCCTGCTTGTACCCCAACTGGGGATTGAACCCCCAATATGGTTATGTACCCTGACAAGGAATCGAACCAGTGACCTTTACCCAACTGAGCCACACCAGCCATGGCCTCTGTCAACATCTTGATGTCAGTCTTGTAAAGATCTGTAGAAAACTGAACCCACTGGATTTCTGAACTAAAAAACTGTGAGGTAATAACGTAGTGTTGCTGTAAGCACTGCTTATGGCAATGTATTATATTAGCAATTCGAAGACTAATAATCATCATTTATAAAAGAATGTGTGAAATAAGATGGTAAGGAGATGGTGACACCTGTCTCAGTCTTCAATCAACAAGAGGCAATATATTGTATTGATCAATGATTCTGAAGCCAGATGGCCTGGCATCAAGTTCTAGCTACATCACTAATGTGTGACCTTGTGACAAGTTTCTGTCTCTCAGTTTGTTCATCTGTATAATGGGGATGATAACAGTTCTCAGTATTATTAAATAAATTATTATATGCAAGATTTCAGAATAGTGTGTAGCTTTTGCAAACATCTATATTTAACTTGAATAGGTTAAACTTTAATCCAGGTATTGGCAAGCCCAAGAACTGCTTTCTATAGAATGAGAGCTAATTATGGTTTTCAGAGAAAATTAGTACAGATCCATAGATTAAGTTTACCAATTTAAAGTGGACTTTAAGATTGGATACACAAAACAAACTTTAACTGTTTAAAGGATATCTAAATCAAAAAGGCATAGGACCATTGGAAGTAAAGGATGAAAAACGAATTACCAGACATATGTAAAAAAGAAAGCAATTGAAACAATGATAATAGAAATAAAATATATTTAACGGTAACACTATTAAAAGGGATAAAGAAGGATTTAAATATAAGTTTTGAAAACATAGTTTTGTTGCACAAAATTTTATCTGGAAGATTGCCATAATCTATTTATTATTTTTATTGTTAAACATTTAGTTTGTTTCTAATAATTTGTTAGTATATAAGGCTACAATGAACATTTTTGTACATAAAGTGTTTACCATTTAATAGGACACTTACTTTAGGATACGTTTTCTTAAGTGTAGTTACTAGGTTATAACAATTTTAAGATCCCTGAGACTACTACAAAATTGTCAAAAGTATTGGATCTCACTCATTTGTGGATAATAAAGAACATTATAAACTGATGAACAAAAGGATAGATACAGACAATAAAGCTTCAAACAGACTGAGAAATTATAGCAGGAAAATTAAAGTTAGGTGAGGTAGAGAAGAGATCAATCAAAGGACTTGTATGCATGCATATAAGCATAACCAATGAACATAGACACTGGGGGGTTGGGGTATGCCTGGGAGGGAGTGGGGGCAATGGGGAGATATGTATAAAAATTAATAAAAAATTTAAAAAAAGAATAAAAAATACTCCAATTTCATAAGTTATCTTAAGCTTTGAAATTTTTATAAAATGATACTGTTACTGACAAAAACCTTTATGCGAAGTGATACATATATTAACCTCCTTTAACAATGAGCCTGCATCTTGTTACAATGCAGGCCCTGATGCAGTAACTTTGCAGGTGGGATGGGGAAGGGAACCTAGGACTCTGTTTCCTAACAAGCTCCAGCCTTGTTCCCCAGTTGCTGGTCTGACCCCAACGTGCACAGCAAGGCTCCGCTTTGAAGGAAGTGGGAAAGCCTGTCCTGAGTTTGACGTGACAAAAGTCTCACTTTAAACAAGTGTTCCCAAAAGTAATCTCCCCTAAATGGTCTAAATTAACTGCAAGATCAGGAAAAGAATATAACATGGAAAAAAATGTGTTGATATTAATACTTATATCCTCCACATGAATGTATATATAAAACATCATCTATAAACATGTTTTATTTATTTATCCTTTTAGTCTTACAATAATCCTATTTTATAGCATTTTTTTAAGTTTAAAAGTTCATCAGTAAATGACATTGATTTCCTGTGTCATTAAATATTGTGATGAAACATGGTTATCAATGCTAGCAGAAAATTCTGCTTCATAGACATGTGAACATTTACTTAGTTAAATTGTCTTTCTATACCTTGAATTTATTTCTGGTTTTGAGTTTATAATATAACTAGAAGCCGGTGCACAAAATTCATGCATGGGGGTGTGTGTCTCTCACCCAGCCTGCATCCTCTCCAATCTGGGATCCCTCTCCTAACCCAGCACTATTGGCTCCCGACCGCTCGCCTTCCTGACTTCCCCTAACCACTTCTGCCTGCCAGCCTGATCACCTCCTAACCACGCCCCTGCCAAACTGTTTGCCCCTAACTGCTCTCCCTGCAGGCTTAGTCACCCCTAACTGCCCTCCCCTTCAGGCCAAGTTGCCCCCAACTTCCCCCCCTTGCGGACCTGGCCCCTTCCAACTGAGCTCCCCTGCTGACCATCTTGTGGTGGTCATCTTGTGTCCACATAGAGGCAGCCATCTTTGACCACATGGAGGCAGCCATTTGTGTGTTGGAGTGATGATCAATCTGCATATTACTATTTTATTAGATAGGATAGAGGCCTGGTGCAGGGGTGGGGGCCAGCTGGTTTGTCCTAAAGGGTGTCCTAGATCAGAGTGGGGGTTTTCTTGGGGCATGAGGCTGCCTGGATGAGGGATCTGTGGTGATTTTCAGGCTGGCCACACTTCCTGGTGACCCAAGCAGAGGCCCTGGTATCTGGGATTTATTTATCTTCTATAATTAAAACTTTGTAGCCTTGAGTGGAGGCCAGGGCCAGCCAGGGTAGGTGGGAAGCTTGGCTTCCTCCATTGCCAGGGCAACACAAGCCTCCTGCTTGCTATGTGGCTGCAGCCATCTTGGTTGGGTTAATTTGCATACTTGTTCCTGATTAGCTTGTGGGTGTAGTGGAAGTATGATCAATTTGTATGTTTCTCTTTTATTAGTGTATATTTCCCAGTAGCCATTCTTGTATATATATTTTATGTGTTTGTTTTGTTTCATCTGATTTCAAATCTTGGACTTAATTTCCATAGTAGCATTTCTGAATCAAAATATAAATATTTTAAGCCTCTGAAAAGTATTACAAACTCAACCTTGCTAATATTGCACTTAGGATCATGTCTTAAAAGGGTATCAATTTGAATATGAACTAATAACATTATAACTGTGGCTGTATTTTATTTATTTTTAATAAATCAAGCCAGTTGGTATCGAATAAATCAAAGAAAGCACCTGGAGGGACAATAACCTATTTTAGCCAAGTGGCTGGTCTGTGCATCTCTTGTATTTGCTATAATATCGCAGGTATTGATCCATGCACAGCAGGAGGTATTTATTATGGCAGAGACTTCTCCTTCAGGGAGAATATCTTCAACTAAGATGGAAATTGAGAGATTCCTATGTTCTAAACTTAGAGCTGTGTCTTAGGAATGTTTTAGTAAATCCTTCCCCAGTCGTTTTAGAATGATTTTCTTTCCCTTTGGGAACAAAGTTTCATTTTAGCTTAGAGAAGAAAGCCTATCAAAGTTCCTATCAAGATCTGAATACCAGTCATTTTACAATTTGGTAACTTCTGATCATAGAGCTACTTAACAAAAAAAACCTTTGAAATATCTTGTCCAGTTCTTCCTGGACAAATAGTAAATACTACTGGCAATACTGGACCACTCCAAGGACTCAGAGGGAGTCCCCAAAGAGTGTGCAAAAGATACTACCCTCTGGATTTCCAGAGACATTCCCAATGATAGCCGGGAAAGAAAGACTTAAATTGTTCTCTTGAGAGCTGGCATTGGGGCCTTAGCTAAAAGGGGATGCGGATATATTTCTGTCTGGTCATACTTTGGGGGTCCCCAACCCAACAGTTGCCAAGCCAAGTTTTCAGGATCCACATGAGACAAAATGGAGGGTAGACAATAGTTGTACTAAGAGGAGAGTAATCAATGCTATTTTTCCTGTCAATCGGAATTTGGAAAGGAAGGGACAATGTGAAATTTTACCTTTCTTTCTTGACCAGGCACCACCGGTAGAAAACTATGAGAGCTGACTGTTCATAATTCTTACCCTTTGCTGGCTTCTGCCAGTTTTCCCAGGATGCCATTTGTAGGCTCTGGAGTGAGTGGAGTGAACCAGAGAGTCTCCTCTTAGTCACCAGGAAATTTGGGGAAAGAACAATTATTTTTTCTTTACTTTTTTTTAGTGAGTGCTTTGCTGATACCCTGTTTTTTTCTAGTGCATCTGGAAAATAGGTAAGTTTATGTAAAATGAGTTAAACATTCTCCACTGTGGCTACTGTAATTCAAGATTATGTTTGCTTTTGTTTTTTAAATTTGTCTTTACTCTTGAACATATTACCGATGTCCCCTTTGCTTTTGTTGTTCTTGTTTTTCTCATTGACTCCCTCCACTCTGGACCAGCCCCTCCCAAGCCTTCACCACACTATTGTCTGTGTCCATGGGCTATGCATATCTATCTATCTATCTATCTATCTATCTATCTATCTATCTATCTATCAATCAAAGCCTAAGTGACTGTCGCAACCACATGGATGACCAAACAAGATGCATGGGGCAACCAGGCAGGGTTAGTAAGGGATGACCAAACGACTGAGCAGCAGGCTGCATGGAGTGCAGTGGCGGTGATCAGGACGGCAGGCAGAGGTAGTTAGGGGTGATCAGGGCAAGCAGTGAGGGGCAATGAGGCAGGGCAAGCAGTGAGGGGCAATCAGGCAGGTAGGAAGGTGAGTAGTTAGGAATCAGTGGTCCAGGATTGTGAGAGGGACGTCCGACTGCTGGGGATTGGGCCTAAACCGGCAGTCAGACATCCCCCAAGGGATCCCAGATTGGAGAAGGTGCAGGCTGGGCTAAGGGTACCTTCCACCCCAATGCATAGATTTTGTGCACCGGGCCTCTAATATTTATATAAGTTCCCTAGTTAATCTTTCCACCTTCACTTCCCTCTGAAATCTGCCAGTCTGATCCATGGTTCTATGTCTCTGGATCTATGGTAAGGTTAAGGTTAATCTGTGTAGAACCACAACTCAAATGGGGTCATTTATGTCAGAGGCAAAATGAAGTTGTCCAAAGCAGACACTTTTAAAAAAACCAAGCTTTACCTTCTCTAAAGTCAAGTTGCAGGAATTTAACAGTTCTCAGAAATCAGCAACCGCTGACTCCCAATTGCCAAATGAGTTCACACCTTATCTGGTCTTGCTTGTTTTTCTGTGTCAGCTACCCTGATCCAAAGCGGAGGGTGGGGGGAGGGAAGCCCAATAACTTCCACATTTACCCTATTAAAACCTCTCAGCCCACAATCAATTCAGAACTCATTACTCCTGTAGCCTGGCCTTCTACCCATTAGAAGTTACCAGTTATCTCAGCACCTTTTGCATTTGAAAATTCATATCATCCTTATTCATTTCAACATTCTTTATGTATCCTTGTGAGACAAAACATTGCACTATGAAATACTTTCTCTAATTCAACAAAAATATATGTAAAATATTCAAGTTTAGTTAAAATGTTGAGAATGAGGTTTCTTAATCTCTACAAAATAGGCACTATATCTGACTCTTGAGTTAAGACAGCTCCATCATTTTTTAAAGCTGTGTTGGATCTGGAGTACTGAATCTTTTTTGCAACTGGTTATGAAAAATATCACTTCTTGAGTTATATTTTATTTCTAAATTCTTTCTTTACATGAACTTTTGTGGTCTTAAGACAAGTGTACATTATTTTCATTTTCAAAGTATGCTGTTTATTAATGGCAAATTATATAAAATTCATGTGCAAAGTTGAGAGAATATTTTTGTTTTATGATAAAATTGATTTTTTTTGGGTCGCAAAACAAAGAGCTTAAGTATGGCAAAATTTTCTCTTAAGGCAAAATGCCTAATTAATTGGTACAGAACAATATATTTATATTATAATACAGTAAAATAGATATTGAAAATATTTCAATACAGGTAACAATAGTATTTCTAGTTATAGAAAAAATTATTCCTCTTTAAAAACCAGACTTTGTAGATTAAAATAGATATATGCTTAAAATCTATTTTCTATTATAAAAAAAGCACAAGTTTTTCTTTTTTAGTCTACCCTTTTATCCCAAAGTAATACATCTGAATTTGGTACATTGATTTGGTTCATTGAAATTAAGCTCTTAAGTAGATGATGTTTAAATATCAATCACCTTATGAATATTTAAATTCAAGAAATGTCAGATTGAAGGTTTGACATCTTATTTACTTTTAAGAGTTCTTCAGAAATATCAGATAAAATTAGATCATATTTGGTGGCAGTTTTAAACTCTTAAAAAGCTGATCTTTGTATAGTAATACTCCAAAACATTCAGGAGAAGAATGTTCAAATATAATGTAACCTTTGCACTTACTAAAATAAAGGCTCTTTCCTCCTAATAATAGATTTTGGTGGCTATGCTTATGGGATAGATTAAAATTGCCATGATCTGAAGAGGGAGGATTTATTTGTGCTCTCCTTCCATATGAAATGGCAGAACAGAAAAAAAAAAAAAAGAAAAAGAAAAAAAAAAGAGAAAGGCTCTTTGATCTTAGCAAACTTTTACATATTTAACTTCAACAACATTTTCCAATAAACTTTTGATTTAATATAGTGGACTTAATTCTGAATTGATCCATTGGAATACAAAATTAATTGTATTAAGCAGTTTTATTATGTGATTAAAACAAGTATCAATAGGGTGGTTAGTTTTGTTACATCTATTTTCACTGATTACATTTAACTTTCTGAAGAGCCTCAAAAAAGGAAAAAAAAACTTACATTTTCACTTATTTTTAGATAAATATTTAGTACATTACATTTTGAACTATGTTAAATCTGCAAACTAAATAATACCCATAATATGCATAATTTAAGCTAATGGGTAAAATTTTATTTCATAAGTATACATTCTCCTTTAAGAATGGATTCAATCTGAGTCTTTGGAAAAGCACTTCTTTCCTATTGCATTGAAATATGATTTAATTCACCAACATGCTTGAAGTCATTTGTTTCCAAAATCTATCCAGTGACTATAAGAACATCTATACTCACTTAATTATGTACACTGAGTCCCTTCTACTTTCTAGTCATAGATTAAGGGGTGGGCACATCCATATAAGAGAGCAAATTAACTGCCATAAAAGAGCTTATACAAATCCGTAGCTGTAACTTATTCTTTAAGGATAAATAAACCTATTTGAAAATGTCCAGAGGCATCCTGACCAAATCCAGGAAATATTTAGGGCTATAATATTTTCCAGACACAGTTTGGTTTACTTTATAATCTAGGGGCGGAGAATTAACATATTCAGGGCCATGCTAGCTGTCTGGGACGGCTCATCTGTCCAATGTTAACCTCTCCTCCATCTTCACTATCTCCGTCTCCCCGTTCCTCTCCCACACAGCCTGGAATTACCTTCAGCTTTTGATTTAGTTCATCTGTTTCCCTCTCCCTTCCGTCTCTAACATGATAGCTCATCCCCTTGACACTCCCAGATAATTTGACTTTTTTTTTTTTTTTTTGGCCACAGATCTCAATCCCAGACTTGCAGAGGAGATGCATGTCCTATGTCTCGCTTGGTTTCTTTCTACCTCTCACCTTTATAAATCACAACCCAGCCCTTAGCTTGCCCCACTCGTGGGCTTTCACCATATTTATAATTAGCCCCTACGCATTCTTCTGACAACGAGGGATGGTCATAATAAATGTGTTCTCCACATTAGAATATTTTCCTCTTTACATGATTTTCTTCGCTGATGTCCAATTCCTGAAGTTTGAGTTGCTGGTCTCTCCTAAAGAACTCAATTGTCTTTGTTTTCCTTTTTGTCTTTTAATAAAGAAGAGTCAATGCATACTATGAAACAAATGAACAAATGTGGACCATTGTTATTCTATTTTTTAAAAAATATATTTTATTGATTTTTTACAGAGAGGAAGGGAGAGGGATAGAGAGTTAGAAACATCGATGAGAGAGAGACATCGATCAGCTGCCTCTTGCATGCCTCCTACCCGGGATGTGCCTGCAACCAAGGTACATGCCCTTGACTGAAATCGAACTGAGACTTCTCAGTTCGCAGACTGACACTCTATCCACTGAGCCAAACCGGTTTCAGCTATTGTTATTCTTGTTTTCAAAAGAATACACTATCTTATATGAAGCTGAAATCCACTATGAAATAAACCCCAGGCTCATTCGATTCCCTTTTGGGTGCATTATGTATTCCCCACGTCACCATTCTTGCCTTTTGTTCTTAAAACAACTCCTGTTTGGGTTTTGCACCATCACTCCACATAACTGTATTTTTCCAGGTCACAGTAACTTCCTGATTGCTAAAGCTAGTGGGCAAACCTCAGTCTCCTTCTAGGACCTAGAATCTAGGTAATCCAGCAGCAGCATTTGATACTTTTGCTCACATTTGCCTCCTTGAAGACATTAATTCCTTAGCTCTCCATATATCACATACTACTAGTTCCCCTCCGGTAAAGTAAGTCTTGCTTCCTTGTTCATTTTCTTCTCCCCAGTCTCTTAAATTTTTTTTTCAGGGTCTTTTGTCATTTTTCTAATTATACTCACCAATTTGTTGATCTCATTCAGTCTATGGTTTTAGATAAAATTACAGGCTCCGACCCTCTCCCTGTGCTATGAGATCTGTACCATCCACATAGAAGCTGCTCAGAGGCTGCTCATTCAGCCGAGGTCCTGGCAGGAAACATCAGAGAGCAGCAATAGCTGACCCATAGACACTTGTTGGCAGCCCTTGAAACATTGTGGTTTTTTTTTTTTTGTTGTTGTTGTTTTAAATATATTTTATTGATCTTTTACAGAGAGGAAGGGAGAGAGATAGAAAGTCAGAAACATCGATGAGAGAGAGACATCTATCAGCCACCTTCTGCACGCCCCCCACTGGGGAGACGTGCCCGTAAGCAAGGTACATGCCCCCGACCGGAATCGAACCTGGGACCTTTCTGTCCGCAAGCCAGCGCTCTATCATTGAGCCAAACCAGTCTCGGTAACATTGGGGTGTTTGTTGCTGTAACATCTGAATGCAAGCTAATATAGAAATCGGTAGGAGGATTGGGGCGCTGATTAAACAAACACAATGACCCTTCACACAGACTTTCCTCATTGACAGGCGGTACCCAGGAAACTGTTATTGGAGTCTCAACACATGATTATAATATCATGAAGTGGTGAAATATTTTATAAAAAACAGAATATCAAATGGGCAATCAGAACTTTTCTTGACCCAAGAAAAGTTGATTGAATATGATTTGATTGATTAATATAGGCTATTTTGACAGGGCACTGCAAGAAAGACATGGAATAAGAAAATCATTGGCTCCTGGTTGGTGTTGCACAATGGTTGATTGTCAACCCCTGAACCAAGAGGTTCCTGGTTCGAGTCCAGGTTTGGGCACCTGCCCTGGTGGTGGGTTCGATCCCCATTTGGGGGTATGTTGGGGCAACTGAATACTCCCATCTCTCTATCCCTCTCTCTATCATTTCTCTCTAGAAATCTCTAACAAATATTTAAAAAAAAATAAAAATATTTGGCTACCTTGCAAGCAAAATTGAATGGGAATATAGAAAGCTCAAAAATTTCTCAATGCTTCTAGATATAGTAGAAGCTGGCAGGAGCTTACATTTCTTTAAATTTCCCACAGATAAAAAAAATAATAAATCTGAAATAGCCTTTGAAAACAAAGGCTAATTTAAACTCAGTCTCTTCTGCAAGAACTAAATTAGAATTGTGGCCATAAAACCTTTTGCTAAAACCTCCTAATTCATTAAGTTAATGCTTTGTGGTTTTAAGTTAGACAAAATGGCTCAAGAAAAAAGAAATGCAAAAAGGCATGATTTTTCCATCAAAGTTTGATAAGTTCAGGTTACCTCCAATTAAGTCTGGAAATAAGAATAATTGTGGATAAGCTGCAAACATATAACGGTGCGCAATAGAAGAAAAGCTAGCTAAGCTTTTGAGAGAGTTGTATTACTGCCAAAAGAGCCCGTCTGGCTTTAAAATACCCTGACTCCTTGAAACTGAACCTTTGGACCCCTAATCTCTCCCAGACAGAAAGGAGGATGAGAAAACAGCGTGGTCCTCAGGGAGAACACATTTTCCAATGTCTTCTTCAGATGAGACTTGGAAGGAAAACAGCACAGGGGAGATCTCCCAGAGGGAGAGATGGCTAGCAAGAGAACAATGGACTGAGGGTCCACTCCGGAGGAACCGAAGCGGGGTCCACTTCTCCTCCCCCGGGAGATTTCAGGGTTGTGATAGGTCAGCAGTGACCGTCTGTTTCCCATTCTCACCCTTTTCCAAGGAGATATTTCTGTGGTTAGTCTTACATTCTAGCACTGTGTGAGTGATGCATTGGACAGATGACTTGACATTTTAGTTCTTAGATCTTTGGATCAAGAAAAGTCCTGATGGCCCAAGCCAGCATGGTTCAGTGGATGAGCATGGACTTATGAACCAGGATGTCATGATTGGATTCCCAGACAGGGCACATGCCGGGGGGTGACTCGATCCCCAGGGTGGAATGTGCAGGAGGCAGCCAATCAATGGTTCTCTCTCATCATTGATGTTTCTGTCACCCACCCTCTCTTTTCTTCTCTGAAAATCAATAAAAACATATTTAAACAAAGAAGAGAAAAGCCAGATCTAAGATTTTCATGAGATCACAGACTTGAACGTGACATTAATCAGGTTGTTTCCCTTTGTGTGGGCAGGGCAAGTGTACTTTATATGAGAAAGGAAGGTTAGCAAGACGCCATATTCCTCCTAAATACTTCCTGGCGCTCCTTGTGACATGAATACTTCTGCCCCATTGCTATTGGGTTTGACCTGGTGATATGCTTTAGCCACTGAAAAGTGAGTAAAAGTGACATATGTCATTAGAAGAAGAATGACTGTTAAGAGCATTTTGTGGTCCACCATTTATTCTCTTTCTCTCTGACATGTGAATGGCACGCTCCAAATAGAGGCTGCTTCAGTCGGCTGGAATTAAAACAGCATCAAGCAGTGCCTTAGCAGGTCCGTGAGGGTCACACCATGCACCTGAGCAATGCCACTAGCTTGTCTAAATCACGGCATCTTCGGGATTATTAACACAGATAATAAAAACTGAGGAATAAGCTCTAATATTCCCCGAAGACTTTGCTCAAAGTGTCACCTCTATTGTGACCATATTTAGGACAATTTTAAGCACCATTCCATCACTTTGAATCTCCCTGATTTTGCTCTATTTTTTCCATACTACCTCTCCTCTAAAACACTAATAAATTACATTTTTAAATAATAGTTTGCTTGACCCAACTATAGATTTGACAAAGTTAGGAATTTTTATCCATTTGGTCACTAATGTTCCTGGCAAGTAGTAGCCCCTTGAAAATATTTTTGTTGACTAAATTAATGAATGAGTTTTGTATTCAATAAAATTTACATAAATTTTATTATAATCTATGTGATGATTAATTGAACTATAATAAACATTTGGTGGATTTCTATTTTATTTTAATGGAGATTTTTTGGTTTATTTTTGGTTACTTAGTTGATGACATGATATGTATAATTTTATAGTATATTTTAACTGATAGAAATATTTCTCATGAATAAACTTTTAAACCTAATTTTTTGTTACTTAATTTTTAAATGAATGGGATGAAATAAAATTTATCCAGTTATTTCCTATTTTTATACTTTTAACTTTTACATTTTTAAAATTTTAATAAGAATTTTAATAATTATAATGTAATTATGTTATCTATTTTTCTGTATTTAGAAAAAAATTTTTTGAGCTAAAATGTATGAATATTTTGCAATGTGAATATAAAGAGTATAATTGCTTTCCAAAGGTGCTATACTGATTCACCCTTTAACCAACAATATATTTGACACAATTGAAAATTCTCATGCCTCCTTAAATTGACTTTTGTCTGAGGAGAGTTTTAATATTAGGTCATGTTATGGGTTAAATTGTGTTGCTTGTACAAGTGATATATTGAAGTACAAATTCCTAGGGCCTCATAATGGGCCCTTATGTGGAAATTTGTTAAGGCGAGGTCACAGGGGAGTAGAATGGACCTTAATCCAATAAGATTGATGTTCTTAGAAGAAGATGGCCCTGTGAAGACAGACAGACAAACACAGACACACAGACACACACACAGCATGTAAAAACCACATGAAGAACAGAGTTTGCAGCTGCAAACCAAGAAATGCCAAAGATTGCTGGCAAACCTGTGGAAGCTAAGAAGAGATAAGAAAATTTCTTCCCAAATGTTTCCAAGGTCTGGTGGGAAAATAGCTCAGACTTTAACCTTTCCCTAAATTTCATCCCTTCTTTTCCACTCATCTGGATGAAATTGTTTTGATTCTCCACACTCGGATATGATAGAGCAGTTCAGTTATGCCTCTTTCCTAACCATATAATCTCATGATATTGTTGAGTCTTTTTGGGATTATAGTGTTGTTTTTTTTTTTTCTTGCTAATATGCAACATTTAGGAAGACAAGGATCTTTGTATTCTTAGTGACTGACAGAGTGTTAAGCATAAAGTAATAGTTTTAATATACGTTTACTGAATTAAATAGGTTAAATATATTTAGAATCTGTAAAATGTTTTAATTTTATGATGATTTTAAGTACTACTTTAAAGTTTTGATTTTTTTCTATTTAAATAAAAAGCTATTGATGTATAATATGTCCTCAAAATGAATTTCTGAACTTCTTAAACATATTTATATTTAAATGGTAGAAATAGAATTCTTGCCAACTATTGTTTCTTATTAATAAGAAAAGAAACTTGCCAACCTCTGTGGCTCTGAGAGAACTAATAGATGCTCTAAGAATATGGCTTGATAGAAAGAAATATCAAAGTACTAGTAAATGTAAACTGTCCATCTTATACCTTTAAACCATGTTATAGTATTTTCTTGTCTAATACACTAGTATATTGCTTTTATTGGATTCATTTCTATAATTTTTGAGGACATTAACTAAAATTGCCTATTCAACAAAAAAATTTGATGTGGTACAAAAACTTTTTGCATTAACTTTATTTTGGGAAGCAAAACATATTACATAATCCTTATCATAACCAAATCTCATTAATATAGGCTCTATCACCACGGAATCTGTAATGATTTTAGTAGGTGCAATTTACTTTGCTATTGTTTTTATAAATCTTTTTATTTTTCTATAGCTTTGTATAATATTAATATTCCACTCTTTTAAAGAGAATATTTAAAACAAAAGAAGCGGTTGAAGATTCTTTAATAATGATGATGACAATAACGGTTCATTTATCCATGAAATGGGCAACCAATAGCTCATTGCTGATAATTGCATCTATGTTGAAGATTTAATATTTGAAAACATCACATTATTTAATATTTAATTAATGATTACTGAATAATGTATACATAACATTGCTTGTAATTTTTTAATGGGGATAACATTATTACATTTTAAAAAGGAATAGTATCATCCAGATTTTGTTAATTTAAGTTACTAAGCATCAGTCAAAATTAGTGAAATAAGGTAACTATGATGACATTTCTTAGAATAAGATAAGAATCTTAGAATAAGGCAAGATTCTAAGATTGGATGCTCCCCTCTGTCTCCCTATCTCCCTCTATAATATGTACACATATGCATGTTACACAAAGCATGCACATATATGTACATTACATATGTGCTAGTGTCTGTATAAATTTACTTGGGAGATGATGATCTAACAAAAATATATGGAATAATTCACATGATGTTTTTTATTTTATTTTATTGAATTTTTACAGAGAGGAAGGGAGAGAAATAGAAAGTCAGAAACATCAATGAGAGAGAGACATCGATCAGTCGCCTCCTGCACGCCCCACTGTGGAGATGTGCCCGCAAGCAAGGTACATGCCCCCAACCGGAATCGAACCTGAGACCTTTCAGTCTGCAAGCCAATGCTCTATCCACTCAGTCAAACCAGTCTCGGCCACATGATGTTTTTATATAAGTACGTATGTAAGGTATACATCTACAAAGTACACAGAATTTGTATTAAAATGTATTAGCCTAGCCCAGCTAGCATGGCTCAGTGGTTTTGGTGGATGGCCTATGAATCAGGAGCTTGTGGTTCAAATCTCAGTCAGGGCATATGCCAAGGTTTGTGGGCTTGATTCCTGGTGTGAGAGGCATGCAGGAGGCAGCCAATCAATGATTCTCTCTCATATTGATGTTTCTGTCCCTCTCTCCCTCTACTTTCCTCTCTGAGATAAATAAAAATATATTAAAAAAAATAAAATGTATTAGCCTAAATACAAATTTTCATACTGATGATGTCAAAGTACTATTGCAAGTGGTATGAACTAAAATTAATTGGGGCATTTTTCTACATATCTGGCCCTGTGCTAAGCACATTCCATCACATTTAATCCTCATCCATCACTGTAGCCATCTTTATATTCTCCATTGTATAGATATAAAAACAAAGACACTAAGGTTTCAGGTAGCCAGGTTCATGCGACTACTAAATAATAATGTTCATATTTGAATTCATATGTCTGATTGACTCATGTCTCTCCTCTGAAGAGATAGGATGTCAAAAAGGGTTAGAAGTTCATTTGACCTGTATCCCCTTCCATGGAACTGTGTAACAAATGCCCTTGAAAATCCAAGAAGAGCCTGAGATCTGGCAGTCACTCAATTATTATTCTGTAAATGAAGAAATAAATAAATGAAATTATGAGCTTGTGGTATTAGCCTGAGAACAGCAGAATTTAATAATTAAAAAAAATAAATTTGATTAGAAACCTTCACTTGAATATTTGTCTTAGGAAATAATTTAATTCACAATGTTTATTCCATATGCCCTTTGATTTATGGCTAGTTCATGGCGTGACCACTCAGTGTTTTAGGAGCGTGAGTTTTGTTTCTGATAGCTTCCTTACAAAGCAGGGCTCCTATTAAAAATAAACCTGTGGAAAGAGCAACCTGGTGCAGTAAAAATGTTCATTTTACGGAGAACAACCTGACACGTTAGAGGTCTTTCTCTAGACATTGGGCTTCATTAAATCAAGGGTAATAGCGCAGGCTAATGCTTGACAGTTTGGATCTTTCATCTTTAATTTGAAATTTTCTGCACCATCTATTCCTACTGGTGTATAGTTATCTACTTTTCTATTAAAGGAAAAGTGTGAGCTTTTAGTCTCAAGTTCCAAAGATCAGGCAATAAGTTCTTTTCTAACACAAATTGTGAGGTGTCAACATTTTTCAGGCTGATTAAACCCCTTGTTACACAACCTAGTAGTAAAACATAGCTTGGTCGTGTGACTCGAGTTTCTGTATAGCATGTTTGCAGTTGAAGTACCTCTGAGGGAGAAAAAAAATACACTTTACATGGTGTAGCCTTAAATTACATTCCTCCAGACTGTATTTAATGTTAAAAGTTTATAAAATTTTACAGACATTGCTTTCTATAGGCTTAAAAGCCTAGCTGACATTTATGAACAAATAAATTTATCATAGAGCAGATATATTTTTTAAACACTTATGGGTATTCTGCCACCTCACAACATCTGCCAAGCATGAATGAGAAGAATGTTTTTAGTTTTAAAGTAAATCTATGTAGTCTAATATACTAAAAAATGGGGAACAAAATGGTATGTAGGGACTACTAAAAGGTTTACATCTATTTCAACAGTTAGTAAAGTTTTGGCTTAGGTAGTTAATGAAAGAGTAAGAGTAATTGTAGCTTTTTAAGAATAGAGAAGTGTTTAAATATATATTTTTCTAAAGTTAATAACTTCCTGATCAATCATTTATATGCCAAATATCTAAGCAGCCACTCATTTGCCTCTGGGTTTTATGAATTAAAGACCAACTAAACTTTCCCCAAAAGTAAATTCTGAAGCCTAGATACGTGGAAGTTTTAAGGCCCAGACAGCTAGAGAAAAGATGAGTATGTCAATAAATCCATGACATAAGTTTTACCTTCTTCTCCATTCTGTTGTATCTATTTGTTCAAGTGGTCAAGACTTCTTAATTAGAGGGAGAACCAAGATGGCAGAGTAGGCAAATGCCAGTAGTCACCACCCCTCAAAACCACATCAAAATTACAACTAAAATACAGAAAAACCATCATCAGAAAGTTGACTGAATGGAAGTCCTATAACTAGAGAAATAAAGAATAAAGCACACTGAGACTGGTAGGAGTTGCAGAGGTGTGGTACGGGCTGCTCCAGTACCCATATGTGCTGCTTATTTAATCAGGAAGGAAATCATCTCTGTGAGGCCACCCCGAGGGGCCGGGGGTCCCCACCCTACACCAGATGCCCAGCCCAGGGTACAAGTGCTGGAAAAAGAAGTCCCCACAGGCAGTAAGAACTACAGACTGTAAAAATCAGCATGGATTGGGGATCAGTGACACAGAGGCTGCTGTAGACCCATCTGCTCGTCTTGAAAGTCTGGCACCATGAGCTAAACTTCCAGGGTCCTGCTTTGTCTGAGCTCAAGTGCCTGGCGAGGACCTGGAGGACCCAGACACATATAAGGAGAAACTGTTCTATGTGGCATCAGGGCAGTGACTTGGGGGTGGTTATCTTCCACATAGAGGTGTTTACGATGGTCATTGTTCCCTTGCTGGGACCTCCCTGTTGCATATAAATGGCCTGTCCTTTCTCAGGCTAAAATACCTGTCAAATAAGCTGTAGTTGGATCAGGGAACTCTAAACCTATCAATAAAAGGCCCAAGACCTGGCACCAGCACCAGCCTGCCTTGCTTCACAGCCAGGCCTTGTTAGGGAATTCTAAACCCTATACAAAGAGAAAAAAATCTGCATATCTCTTTTTGCTACTGCTGGGTGGCCCCAGGGAGTGGCTGACTTTCCACCTTTCTGGAGACTTAAGAGCCAGTATACCTGGTGGTCAGTGTGAGACCCTACCAGATTACAACTCTTCACATCCATAAATGACACACTCAAGGGGCAGACTTAGTGGGCACCAAAGCCCCACTGAAACAAGTTCTGCTCCATAAGGTACCTTCTGCATAGTCATTCTCCCACTTAGTTGCAGCTGGTCCCTACAGCCAGTTGACCTAGAGATCAATTCCTCCTAGTGACACCAACAGCAATCAAGGCTCAACTATAACAAGGTTGTGCACACAGCTCTCAAAGGGGTGTATGTAGTGTGTCCACCTCAGGTTATTGGGGAGGCTGAGCCACTGGGCCCCCTATAGGACACCTACCACACAAGGCCACTCTATCAACTTAAGGAGACTAAGTAGCTACATAGAAACAAACACAGGGAAGCAGCAAAGAAACATGTCACAAATGAAATAAACTACTGGATATAGAGTTCAAAACCACAGTTATAAGGTTACTCAAGGATCTTCCAGAAACCTATAAGGGATTTAGCGAGACTTTGTAGGATCTTAGTGAGAATGTAAAAAAAAAAAAAAAAAAAAAAAAAAAAAAAAAAAAAAAAAAAAAAAAAAAAAAAAA
>PVJN01029427.1:0-26440 GCA_004026805.1 Lasiurus borealis | reverse complement strand
AAGAGGAAGAGAGAAAGGGTGAGAGAGAGAGAGAGAGAGAGAGAGAGAGAGAGAGAGAGAGAGAGAGAAAGAAACATCAATCGTCTCTTATATATGCATCCCCAACCAGGGAATGAACTTGCAACCTTTTGCTGTACCGGATGATGCTCCAACCAACTGAGTCACTGGCCAGGCCCTTACAGAACTTTTTTTTTTTTTTTAATAATATATTTTATTGATTTTCTACAGAGAGAAAGGGAGAGGGATAGAGAGTTAGAAACATCGATGAGAGACATCGTTCAGCCGCCTCCTGCACGCCCCCCACTGGGGATGTGCCTGCAACCAGGATACATGCCCTTTACTGGAATCGAATCTGGGACCTTTCAGTCCGAAGACAGATGCTCTATCCACTGAGCCAAACCGGTTTCAGCCCTTACAGAACTTGTAATGCTGAAGGTATTTGCTTTTAAGTCACCTAAATATAAATGGACAAATACAAACTTTATTCTCCATGGTCAAGACAAAACTGAATTTTTAATGAGTCTGTATATAAAAATAATTTCTCTAAGAGAATTGTGGGGTTTTGTGAAGGATAATGAAGGATAAAGGCAAGCTTAATTTAAATATTTCTAAGTCTACTGAGAAATGTAGTGTATGTGTGATGGACTGAATGATGGTGCCCCTCTAAAAATTCATATGTTGAAATTCTAATTCCCAATGTGATGGTATTTTTAAAAAATATATATTTTATTGATTTTTTACAGAGAGGAAGGGAGAGAGAAACTTAGAAACCTCGATGAGAGAGAGACATCGATCAGCCACTTCCTGTGCGCCCCACACTGGAGATGTGCCCGCAAGCAAGGTACATTCCCTTGACCGGAATCAAACCTGGGACCTCTCAGTCTGCAAGCCAACGCTCTATCCACTGAGCCAAACCGGTCTCAGCCTAATATGATGGTATTTGAAGGTGGAGCCTTTGATTAGGTCACAAGGGTGGGGCCCCCATGAAGAGATTAGCACCTTTATAAGAAGGAACAGGAGAGAGCTTGCCTCTCCCTCACTCTGCTCTCTGTCCCGTGAGGATACAGTGAGAAAGAGACTGTCTACAGCCAGAAAGTGGCCTTGCATGCCCTCACAGTCAGCCCCAGGACTGTGAGAAATAAACGTTAGTTGTTTGAAGCCACTAAGTTTGCAGGAATTTCTAACAGAAGTGAGGTGACACAAATACATCCAGCATCCTTTCTTGTACCAGAATCCCAACTTAGCCTCTAGGGGTGTCTGCCTGCCTCTTGGGGAACCCCCTGCTCCTACTCTTGGTCCTTGTGATGGGGGTGGGGCTGAGCCCATTTCTGGGTCCAGAGTACAGTGTGTTGCCAGGTCTGGCCAATGAGAATGCTGCATTCTCTGTCTCAGTGACTGGGGTATGGGCAGGTGGCCACAGTGGGGCTCCTCAGAACAAGGCCCTGGATGCCTGCTGGAGCCAGGGAGGAGGCCTGAACTTTCCACCTGAGGACGAAGACAACACAAAGGACAGGGGCTGGGAGGAGACATGTCCCTTAAGACACAGCTGGACACCTTGAACCCAGTCATACCTAAAGCCAGCATTGCCCCTTGAAGACCCCAATTAGAAGAGCCGATCAAAGTCCCATTTTGTTCACACGAGCTGGAGTTGGATTTCTAAATTCGGATGTTCTTGACTTGATATAGTTGCTTGGTTAGGAGTCAACTGAAAAGTTTTATTTGATGATTGATTTTGTTGAAGTTCAGCACTATTGAGCAGAATCTAGCACTACTCAAGAGGAGCCAGCCCAGCAGGCATGGCTCAGTGGTTGAGCGTCAACCTATGAACCAGGAGGTCACGGTTTGATTTTCAGTCAGGGCGCATGCCTGGGTTGCAGGCTTGATTCCCAGTTTGGATGTCAGGAGGCAGCATACCAATGATTCTCTCTTATCATTGATGTTTCTGTCTTTCTCTCCCTCTTCCTTCCTCTCTAAAACCATATATATACATGTGTGTGTATATATACATGTGTATGTATATTACATGTGTATACATACACATACATATACATATACATATACATATACATATACATATACATGTCATGTTCTTGTCCCAGTGGCATTGACCATACAGTTAAAGCCTGGGAGAAAATAGGATTCCCCCCGTCAGAATATTACAGCTGAGAGTTACTACAGGGGGTCCCAGTGCATAAGAGATCCTAACACTGTGTATCGGTACATTGCTTTCCTCAGGCCTTACCTCATGCGGCTATGGAGAGCCAGGAGAGGGGAATGACTTGCTTTAAGCCACATGGTCAGCTGGTGGCTGAGCAGGGATCAGAACCCCCCGCCTCTGACTCCCAGCACCGAGCTCTCTCAAGCGTGCTGCCTGGAGCTCTGGAGAGAACCTTATCTCTCCCCCTCCGTGGCTCCGGAAACGCACACCCTGCAGCGTGCAATTAGTCTTTGCTGCTCTCCCTTGTTGATCAGCATTCTTAATTTCATTTCCAGAGCCCTAGGTTGGTCATTATCATAATGAGATTACTGACATCTTGAGTATTAAAAATATGACTCTACAGAATAAGGATTGTGTTCCAAGGTTATTGTTGTTTACCAATACCCATCATTCAACCTGTTTTTTTTTAAACTTCACTTTGAGGGGCAAGATACCCCCTGCCAGATCCTATATTTGAAAGCATCTCCACTTGAGTGCCTGATATTGACGGCATTGATCTGACACAGCTACGTGACCCACGCTCAGCAGACAATTCTAGATTCACCCCAGTGTCAGAACAGGAAGGGTTCTTAGAGGTTACCTAGTCTGATCTATTTTTGCTTTTTCATTATACTTGTTAAATATAACTTAAAGATGTCCTTTTAAAATTAAGACTTTATTATTTAAAATATGTTTCTTATTGATTTTGGAAAGAGAGAGGAAGAGGAAAAGAGATAGAAAAATCAATGTGAGAGAGAAACATCAATCAGTTGCCTCTCATTTGCACCCCACCAAGGATCCAACGTGCAACCTGGGTATGGGCTCTGATCAGGAATCGAACTGGAGACCTTTCCATGCATTGGACGATGTTCAATCAACTAAGCCTTATCGACCAGGGCAAGACTTTATTTTTTTACAGAGCAGTTTAAGGTTCATAGCAAAATTGAGGGAGGGGGGATACAGAGATTTCCCTACGTCCCCTCTCCCCCACATATGTGCCTCCCCATTATCAACACCCCCATCAGAGTGGTGTATTTGTTACAGTTGATGAAACTACTTTGATACCTCATCATCACCCAAAGTCCGTGATTTGCATTTAAGAGTTCACTCTTGGTGTTGTACATCCTATGGGTTTGAACAAATGTAGAATGACATGTACCCATCATTATGGTGTCATACAGAATATTTTCACTGGCCTAAAAATCCTCTGTGTTCTGCCTATTCATCCCTTTCCCTCCTCTCTCAATCCCTGGCAACTACTGATCTTCTTACTGTTGCCATAGTTTTGCCTTTTCCAGAATGTCACATAGTTGGAACCATACAGTGTGTAGTCTTTTCAGATTGGCTTCTTTCACTTAGAAGTATGAATCAACCATTGCATTTTCCGAGATTTGGAATATCAGCGTTCTTGGTTAAAGGCTATTACTGTTCTGCTCATTTATGAAGAACATTGCTATTTTAAAGAATGTTAGGTAGCTCACAGAAATTCTAGGAGGGCAGAGGTGCAGGTACGTGTCTCCTCAACAAGAAACAAGACTTTTATGGGGCTGCTCCAGTAAAGACATGGCTGTTACCATCAGAATAGGTTGACCAGTGGCCACCAAAAGGATATATCCACACCCTAATCCAGAGACACCAAGAATGTGACCTTATTTGCAAAAAGGGTCTTTGCAGATGTGATTAGGTTAGGACCTTGAGATGAGATCAATATGGACTCTCTTGGTGGGCCTCAAGTTAAAACAAAACCCAAAACAAGCGTTCTTATAAGAAGCAGAGGGGAAAACACAGACTCAGAGGAGGCCACGTGAAGATGGAGGCAGACATTAGAGCGATGCAGCCACAAGGAACACCTGGAGCCAGCAGAAGATGGAAGAGGAAAAGATTCTCCTCTGGAGTGTCCAGAATAAGTGCCGCCCTGCTGGCATTTTGATTTTGGACTGCTGGTCTGCAGAACTGTGAGGGAATACATTTCTGTTGTTTTCAGCCATCAAGTTTGTGGTCATTTGTCAGGGCAGTCAGAGGAAATGAATGTATTGCCACTGGGAGCATGGGTGAACCTGAGATTGCATCCTGCAAATTCCTGGCAGCTGTTCCAAAGAGCCAGACATCTCTACCATCCCCCCAGCCACACAGCACACATGTCTGATTGGCAGAGTCTTGGTCACAGGCTGCACTCTAGCTGCAAGGGATCCTGGCAGAGTACCTCCAGGATCTGGCTTCTACCTTGAGTGGGAGGGACTTGTAATAAAGAATGCTCCAAGACACTAGGTAGCTCTAAACACGACCAGCGTCCTCTAAAAAGGTGATTTACCCAAAGTCAGTCTATTAGTAGTGTGCTCCGGCTACTATAACAGACACCACAGACTGAGTTGTTTACACAATGGACATTTATTTTTTTTCAGAGTTCTGGAGACTGGAAGGCCAAGACTGAGGTGCTGGCAAGGCTGGTTTCTGGGAAGTCTCTCTCCTCGGCTTCTAGATGTCTTCCTTCTCACCATGTCTTCATGTGGCCTTTCCTCTGTGTGGCCAGAGCTCTGGTGTCTGTTCCTCTTCTTACAAGGACACCAGTCCTATTGGATTAGGGCCCGACCCTTATGACCTCATTCAACCTTAACTACCTCCTTAGGATGCTATCTCCAAAATGTAGTTACATTGAGGGTTGGGCTTCAACATGAATTTTGGGGGAACCCAATTTAGCTCATAACAGTCACACCAGTAGTTTAAGATGTGTTGAGAGTTGCGGGCAGGCATCCTGGCTCCCAAACCACCCCCTAGCTCAGCTCCCACTAAACTTGGACATGCTGGGTCACATGGTAAAAAACCAAGGTCTGTGTTAGCTGACTGCCAGGCAGGAAGGGGGCAGAGAAGGAGAGGAAATGGAGCATAGAAGGGGAGGGAACTGGTCGAATTTTCTCAGCTATATCAGTGCCTTGACTGTAGGTTCTGCTTCTCATCTATACTTTGTAATCTGTATATTCTGAGTCCTTAGTGGCAAGCAACAGAAATTGACTATACAGAAAAGGAGTTTATTAAGAGGATGATGGATAATTCAGAGAAAAGCTTGAAGGGCTAATACATAGCTCAAACATTAGGGAGACGACTACAGTCATTATCACAGCACAGCCATCCAGAGAGGCCACCCCTGCCATGGACCCTGGATCCTTGCTGTCTCTGTTTCTTTGCATCAGCAGCTCCTGATTCAGCATATGCAGTGGGTGCCTCTGACTGGTCCGACTTAGATGTGAATAGGCTCCTAACAACTCCAAAAATATGCATTATCACTCCCACTCTATAGACAAGGAAACCGAGGTTTAAAGACATTACATGACTCGCCCAAGGCGGTTAGGTCTGCCTGACTCAACAGCCCATTCTCTGAGTAACCACATCTGGTGCCTCAGCCCCGTTGCTCGGAAAAGGACACAAAGCTGTTCCAGTGGCTTCTACCCACGAGGTCAGGCTGTCTGTCCCCTTCTCACTCCACCCTTCTTCCCAGCATCAAGGGATACGTGTCACGTAGCGCACACCTTGGCAGATTTGATAGACTGAAGTGGTGTCTTCTTGTTTTGGTTTTCTTCTCTTTGAGGTTGACATTTCCCCGTATTCTGTTATCCAGCTATGTTTCCTTTTTGTCCGTGTGTCTATTGGGGTCTCAGAGTATCATCTTAGTTGTTCCTCTGAGCACTTTCTATAGCAAAGAAACTTAGCACTTCATCTTTCCTTTTTTTCCCCCCAATGAATATTTTCATTTTTTGTTTTTGAAGATTTTTTATTGCTTTATTTATTTTTATTTTTTTATTGTTTAAAGTATTACAAACAGTACATGCCCTCACCTATCCTCCCTCCCCTCCCAGTGTCTTGCTCCATTGGTTGTGCTTATATACATGCATACAAGTCCTTCCGTTGATCTCTTACAGCCGCCCCAACCTTCTCTGTCTTCCTGCTGTAGTTTGATAGTCTGTTCAATGCTCCTTTGCCTCTGTATCTATTTTTTCCTTCTGATTCTTTTCTTTAAAAGCATCTTGCTTCTGCAGACTAGAAATGAACCTATAAGAACAAAATATGTTTGAGTCCCAGTTTCAATGTCCAGCAGTTCTGAGTCTCAGTTTCAATGTCAAACAGTTCCTTATATGTACACGTCAGCAATGGTATCTGGATGGTGGACAAATGGTGGCAATGCCGGTCCGACCCTCTCTGGTTTGGTCCTAGGCAACCAGTAGCGACGCACAGCTGCTGACTGCTAGCATGGCAAGGCATCATCAGCGTCTTCCATCTCTGGACTGTTTCTTGCCTTCATGGTTGGCGCAGACCTGTCAGTTCCTCTCTGTCGCAGGAGTCCACTTCGTCTTGGAGTTATTTTCTGAAAGTATATAAACATATTCTCCACCAAAAGTTAATAAAGGAGTCTTAACTATAAAATCGACTTGGGATCCTTTTTATTTTTGCCCCAACGATTTTCATTTGCTGTGTAACTGCGTTCATCTTCCTTGGACACAAATGAGTTTCCCATCTCAGGGACAAGCATTTCTCAGCTATTTCCCAGGCTGCCCGCATAACACAGGGATTGTTTGAGGGCAAAACATCTCTAGCCCTGGATGCTCAGACAATGTCCCCTTTTCACGCCTTGCTAGAGCACAATGCTTGTGGGTCAATAGGTCTTCCGAGAGCCCTTTCATCTAGAGAGAGACGGGCCATAAACCACTCCCAGCAGCAGGCAGGGTTCTTACTACACCCCAGGGCCAGGGAGCATGGTGCCCGTAACTTACACAGACTCATCTTAACCTCCCTCCCATGTAAATAAGTGTTGGCCGGGAGAGAGGAGAGGAGGACTGCAGAATGCGAAGGCCCTGGTCTGAGGGTCACCAGGACTTGAGCTGGAGGAAGGAAGGGCTCTGAAAGGGAGCATGTGTGTGAATGCAAAGGGGAACCCTGATGAGGGATGGGACAGCTCTCCCCTAGCCCCGTATGGCCCACCTCCCATCTCCCAGTGTGACCCAGGCCTGACCCTGTTATGCCCAGAGTTCGAGGTCCCCAATAATCAACCACTAAGGAGCCTTTTCCGATGCAAAAGCAAAGAGTCTTTATTCAAACCCGGGTTTTGCTCCCAGCCTCTTTCTGGCGCAGCAGCGAGGCGAGAGAGCGAGCCCCGGAAGAACAGTGGGTTCTATGGGGTTGGTCATGTGGGTGGGCTTAGGGAAGTGATGAGGGTGACAGAGATTGGTCACTTGAATTAGGGTCTTTCTGTGGTTTAGCCTAATTAGGACCCTCGCTGTGTTCCTGGAGCTTCATTGGTCCATTCGGGTGGTGGTCGGGGAAGCTAGGACATTGCTGGCACACCTGTGGCCACTCCCAGAAAAGGGAGGGGGTTTAGGCAGGGGGCTCAGCCCTATAGGACAAGATGGAGGGGAGCTCATTTCCTTTCAACCCAAAGACCTGATGCTCAGTGACCTCTGCCCCAAGCTCCTTCAAGCTGGATCTCGAGAAGGCATGCTCTCCATGAGAGGTCTAGAAGAGAGGCTGCTAGTGTCTGTAGAAGACCTTGACCTGGTCTGTGCTCTAAAGCGTGGGTCTTGGTGCCACGTAACCTTGGTTCATATCCCACCTCCCAGCAGCGCTTAACAGCTGGGAAATGGGAGCAGGTCCCTTCATCTTTCCAAGGCTCCGTGTGGCACCTGTGGGAGGGGAGACGCGCGCTGTCCCTGTGTGATTGCCCTGAGGACTGGGGGTGGGGCCCGTCAGTGCTCCACAGAGCCCGGCCCGCAGTAGGGAGCCCCTTCTAACATCAGGAAATTAACGGGCAGGAGCTTGTGGGTCATCTGCTTCCTGCTTTGGCATCAGATCTGTGGCAACGGTCCCAACTGTCAACGCTCCTGAGCTTCAACTCGGGGAGGTCTGGGCGCTAGGGCGCAGCGCACCCAGTGACCCTGCACCTGTACAGGACAGCGCAGATGGCGGAGTGCGGGGAGGGGCGTCACCTCACCAGCTGGAAGGTGCTGCTGCTGCTGCGGGAATTCGGGGGGACAGCTGCCTGGACGGAGGAGGGGCTCGAACTGGGTTGTGACGATTTAAGAAACAGATTCTTCTCGATTTGGTGGTGATGGAGTTTGTACACTTGTATAAATTTGTAAAACACAGCAAATGATACTTAGGATGTGTGTGTGTGTGTGTATGGGGGGGGTTATTTATGTCTATTATACTTTAAAAAATAAAGGAGGAAAAAAAATCAGAAACAGATTTGAACTTCCTTTGTCTCTATTCCGGCTGCGGTGTGCTTTGCAGTGTGAGTGACACAGTGGAGCGGGCCAGCAGGAGGCTTTCAGTTTCAGGTGAGTTCTCAGCATCTTAATCAGACCTGGCACCCGAGCATCAGTCTCTGGGTCAGGCTGGGGTCACCCTGGGCTCCGCCCGCCCAGGCATCTGCTGGCCTGGTCTTCCAAGCTCCCCCAGACCGGCAGGGCCGTGACCTTGATGCACTGCAGGGGGCACCGGGATCCTGGCTCAGGGGCCACCGTGCCAGGTCCAGCCTCTCCTTTTCACTGCAGAGACCCTCTGTCTCCTGGGACACAGAGCAGGGGGGCTCTCTCTCCTCCCTTCAGAAATGTCCCCCAAAGCTCCGCTTCTCTCCCTGGCATTATTTCTTCCATAGTGTTTTAAATTTATTTTTTTTTTTAAAGCAGAATCTTTTTTAAAAATAATATATTTTATTGATTTTTCACGGAGAGGAAGGGAAAGGGACAGAAAGCCAGAAACATCGTTGAGAGAGAGAGACATCCATCAGCCACCTCCTGCACACCCCCCACTGGGGATGTGCCCGCAACCAAGGTATGTGCCCTTGACCGGAATCAAACCTGGCATCTTTCCGTCCACAGGCCGATGCTCTATCCACTGAGCCAAACTGGTTTCGGCTAATTTTTCTTTTGATGAGAGAAAAAGGGGTGGGGTGGTGGGGAGAAACATTAATTTGTCCTTCCACTTATCTGGACATTCATTGGTTGATTCTTGCATGCGCCCTGACCGGAGATCTTACCTCTAACCTTGGCACATCAGGATGACGCTCTCACCCATGAAGCCAGGGCATCTCTTTCATAGTTTTAAGTTTTTTTCCCCCAAGAAAGTCTTTAGCAACTTCCTCAGGCGAGATTGCACAAAGCTTATCTGAAACGGAGCGGGAGTGGAGAAGTAAAAAATAGCGGGGAAGAAACAAACATTTCAAGAACTGCTCAGCGAATGTAAGCGTGTGTCCGAGTAACGCAATGTCCTGACTGAGGAGCAGCGGGAGGCAGGGGGCCTGGCCAATGGGTCCCAGGGGCTCTTGGAGGGGCAAGTGCCAAGTCACCCTCTCTGGCATCTGGCAAGGAGGCAGCTGCAGCCGCCTTCACTTTACAGGCCGAGAGAGTGGGGCTCAGAGAGGGGCAGTGACCTGTCCGGGTCACACAGGTCCACCTGGTCTGTCTGACCCTCAGCTGGCTAACGGTCTGGAGAGGAGAGAAGGGGCCCTGGGGCCACTGCCGCCGGCTGCCGGCTTCTGGCTCTGTGACCCTGGGCCAGCCACCACCACGGTGGGCCCTGGTGTTAGGCCACCTCTCCTGCCACCATCTCCTCCTCTGTGGGGGACAACACCGGCCCATCAGGAGGGCTTGGGGCAGGGGAAATGCATACGGAGCGAGGCCTGGCCTGGAGAGAGCTGTGGACCTGGAGGCTCTCCCTGTCTTAGTGGGGCTGCCCTGGTGGGCGGGGGGAGGGGTGAGCAACGGGGAGAGGTCTTTTTTAAAAATATATATTTTATTGATTTTTTTACAGAGAGGAAGGGAGAGGGATGGAGAGTTAGAAACATCGATGAGATAGAGACATCCATCAGCTGCCTCCTGCACGCCCCACACTGCTGGATGTGCCTGCAACCAAGGTACATGCCCTTGACCGGAATTGAACCAGGGACCCTTCAGTCCACAGGCAGATGCTCTATCCACTGAGCCAAACCGGTTTCATCAGGGAGAGGTCTTTTGGTTGCAGCAGGGGAGCTTCTGTGTCATCTGGATGTGAGTTTGGGAGTTGACCAGGGGCCGCCTCTCCAGAAACACTGGAGAAAGATGAGCAGCTTCGAGGGGACCGGGAGGGTGATGGAGACCACCTGGGGCCGGTGGAGCGGGCATGGCGCAGGGTCCCGGTGCCACAGCCCGGTCTCCGCAGGAAGAGGGCAGAGGCGCCAGGGCAGCATCCGATCGTGAACCAGGAACAGCGGGCACATCTTTCCTCCTCCCTCTCCTTTCCCTCCTTTTCTTCCCATCCTTTCTCCTTTCTTCCTTCTCTTTCTCTGTCCCTTCCTCCATCCGTTCCCCTCTCTCCCCCTCGGGGCTCCAAAAGGCCCGCGAAGCACAGCCGGCTCTCCGCTGTCATGAGTGCCCGCTTGTGTCGCTGCGGTTTACCTACCTGCAGAAGATTTGTGCCCTGGACCGCCACACGCCGTGGACCAATGTTTTTTAATGCAACTCCACAAATATTTACTGTGCTCCGGCTAACTGAGCGTACTTTGTGCCCGAGGTGACAGCGAGATGCAAATGGGCAGAGCCGGTCCTCGGAGGAGCCAGCGTGGGGCCCCTGGCTGGCGCTGGCAGGACACACGCCCTCCCCGGCCTCAGGGATGCTAAGGGGCTCTCTGTCTGCCAGGCCCCGGGCCCACTCCTCTCCCCCACAGCGTGCGGAAAGGGCTGGTCCCGCAGGATCTCAACAAGACAGTGCATTGACAGCGTCATCGCGGGAGCCGGCCAGCACCGGCCTGCAGGGCCGGGTGAATGTCTGTCTGTTCGCCGCGGGCGGCACACACGAGCCGGGATTTGGGTTTGGCATTCCTGTCTTCCTCTCCTGATGAGCCATCTGAGACCCACATACGGAGGTCTGGCCCTCAACGTGTGTTTTGGGGCCTTACCCAGCTCTGACACAGGCCCCAGTTTCACGGGTGTGTTAGCGAATTGGAAGCTTCATGCCTAGTGAGCAACCAAAAGGTTAGGCCAAGTCCCACAATGGGCAACGGTGACTATTGGTGGAAGCTCTTGGGGCAAAACGGAATTTAGAAAAATGAGGGAAAAGAAGATCCAGAAAGGGACTACAGGGGTACCTCGAGATACGAGTTTAATTTGTTCCGTAACCTTGAGGCGTGGGAAACTGTGAGACACTTGAGTCGCGGTAAACTGGTGGGTCGTGTGCAGCCGGCCGATCCGCGAGATTACTCCTATCTCAAATGTTGCTCGTATTTCAAAGCAAAAGTCGCTCGCTCGACGGCTCGTATCTCAAAAATCTTGTATGTTAAGGCACTCGTATCTCGAGGTACCACTGTACGCAGTTGCAGCCGGGAAGATGGTGCGCCGTATACTGTAGGCTCGCTGACTGGCTGGCCTGGGCCTGGAGTGGAGCAGTCTGCGAGTAGTTCTGGCTGACCAGTGATGGACAGAGTGGCCCGTGCTTCCCGGGGCGGGATCTCTGACTGGTGCCCCATGGACAGCCGCCCTGCGGATCCCGCAGACATGTGCTGGCATGACGTGAGCCCCTGAAGGTAGGGCTTGTTTGTTACTGCAGCAAAACCAGCCCATCTGACTGTTACACTGGAAGACCAAGGGCTTGATCTGAGCGGCAAACTTCTGTTTCCCTCTCCTCCAGGTTCCGAAGATCAAATCTCCCTTTCCCACCATTGTATCAGTCAACACTGTCCTTTGTGGGACCACTATTTAGCAGGTAGCAGGCACAAAAGTTGTCACCAAGTTTTGTTCGGAGACTAATGGGAAGGAAGCAGTGACTCCACTTTTCCCCCCAACCCTAATGTATACAGAACTACCAGTTGAACATCCTGGCCCAAGAAGGCATCACCTCTCCATCTCTGACTTACTTGTAACTACAGTGGAACCTCGAGATACGAGTGCCCTAACATATGAGATTTTTGAGATAGGAGCCATTGAGCGAGCGATTTTTGCTTTGAAATACGAGCAACATTTGAGATAGAAGTAATCGCACGAATCGGCCAGCTGCACATGACCCACCAGCTTACCACGACTCGAGCGTCTCATAGTTTCCCACGCCTCAAGGTTACGGAACGAATTAAACTCGTATCTCGAGGTACCACTGTACTAGGGGCCGACTACTATGCTGAGCATCCCAGAGAGACAGCAATGAACAAAACTCAGTCTGGTAGGTACAGTGCCTCAAGAGGGGTGCAGACCCAGTGCTCAGAGCACCGAGGAGGAAAGAGGCCACTTCAGGTGAGAGAAATCAGGGCAGGCTTCGTGGAAGAGGTGGCAGCTTGCCTGTCAGAACCTCACCCCTCACTGTGTGTTTAGGCCAAATCCCGATTGTGGAATGCTGGGCGTGGCTCACCATCCTCCCTCACCACGTGGGCCACCTGGACCCCTCCACGGCCCACTGGGATTTGATATCTGACCTCTCCCTGGGCCCCGGGACTCCCCAGACTGCTTTCGGCATGCCCAGGCCTTTGCACAGGCACAGTGTGGTCGCTGCCCCAGAAGGTGAGGGGCCTGGTGAGTGAGCAAATCCCTTCACACAGCTGCTCTTCCCCCCCCCCACACACACACATTATGGAAAAGCAGGAGTTAAGGGCAATCACTGCAGAATGCCTTCGTGCTGGAGCTGGCTCAGCGAGGCTGCCTTCAGCAGGCAACGCATTGACATGTAAGTACTCGTGGACACAGCACAAACCAGCTCCATAAATATTGTGCCGTAATTGACTGTCTTCTGTAATCAAAGGCAAGGCTGCTGACTCCGCCGCATCCCCCCACGTTGTGCTTGCTGGAGGAAGGCTCTGGGGGAGGGGAGCTGAGGGTACAGCCCTGGCTGTCTGCCCTCCACCCCCCACCCCTGTCTGTTTGCCAGTTGTGTGTCTCTGGTGCATTGAGAGGACCAGGCCCATTACGTGGAGACTCCATCAGGGTTCGTCAAATGCCTATGACGGGAGAAGCAGGGAAAGACACATCATCTTGTTTCATCATTAAGTTATAGCAGTAAACGACTTGATAACACGGCACCAAAGTCAGAGAGTCTTTACAATAACATTTTCCCTGGCGCCTATTACTGTTAGACTTTAAATAATGCCTGACCTTTTAAAAACACATTTATAAGGAAGGATAGGACCGTGCTCGAGTCTGCTTACAGAACCCCCAAAGGGCAGAAGAGTAAGGTCTTGGGGGTTCCGGGTGGTAGGTGAGTAGTGGGCTGGGCTGGGGAGCCCGGGATCACAGTATTTGCCTGCAGCCACTTCATTGGTGGCGAAAGAATCGAAAGGCACGGAATGAGGACATTGTAAATCGCTTCCCACGGTATGAGAAAGCAACCCCATCTTTCCAGTTACCTTGGGGTCCTCAGCCAGGCTTGGTCTTTCTTCCCAGCTGTTCCTGGGTTTGGAGGAGAGTGGCTTCGCCGGGCATCCTCACCCTCACATGCACCCCTGAGGCTGAGCGAGACTCGGGGGGCCCTCCCCTTAGGAAGCCAGAGCTTTAAAATCCACAGCCCCCCACCCATTGCCCTGTGGAGGGGGTGGGTGTCACGGGCTCCTGCCTGCATCCCGGGAAAGCTCAGCCATCGCTGGACCCCTGCGGGCGGTGCAGCTTCCCTAACCTTGACCCGAAGTCAGCCTCCGCCACCCCCTTTCCAAAACTTCGCTCATGCTGGGCTGCCCTTTGAAAGAAAAGACACAAAAACAAAAACAAAAGCCGTCTGGGAGTCGGGCAAGGGCACTCGCTCCCGGGGGTGCAGGGACAAGCTCCCAGCTACCTCCGGGGTCCCGGGATTTTAAGCGTCCGCACCCCTGGAGCCCCCCTGCGCGCTCCCGACGCCCCGCCGGCTCCCGCCACTGCTCTGCGCAAACGGCCGGGCGCGAGTGGGTGGCGGCACCGAGGCGGTTTTCCTGCGCATTTTTTTCCTCCGGGTTTTGTCATGGAAACGCTGACACCACCTCCAGCCGGCGGCGGCGGCGGCGGCGGCCCGGGCAGGCGGGCGGCCGGCTGGCGGCCGGGGACTGAGGGCCTTTGGGACCCTGCGGGAGCGCGGCGCGCGCTCCCCGGGAAACAGCTGGACGCGACCAAGTCCCGGGCCGGGGCGGGGGGACGCGACGCTCCGCCCCTGCGCGCGGGGCCCTCCCTCCGCGCGGCTCTCGGCGGGCGCCCTCCCCTCGCCGGGGGCTGCGAGCGGCGTTTGGTAAAGCCCAGCCCCGGAATATATAGATCATTGGAGCGCAATGAAGTAGGCTCCGGAGAGCGGAGGGGAGGCTGTCGGTCCCACAGCCACAGCCACAGCCACAGCGGCCAGCGCAGCGGCAGAGGCGGCGGCGGCGGCACCACCATCACCGCTCGCACCCGAGCCGCCCGGCCCGCGAGGAGGCAGCGGCGGCCGCCGGCGGGAGCGGAGGCGGCGGCGGCGGCGGCGAGACGAGGAGCAGCAGCAGCAGCGGGAGGGACCCCGAGCGCGCAGCCGGCGGCTCCACGCATCCCGGCACTTCCCAGAGCAACTCCGGCGTCCCCCGCACCCCAGCCCCGGGGGCTCTCGGGGCTCCGAGAGCGGCCGCCGCACCGGCCCGAGCCTCCGCTGCAGCCGCCCCCCAAGCCCTGCGCGGCGCCTCCCGAGCCCCGCAGCTCCTCCGCTCCGCGCGGCCGGGGTGCCCCTCCGCTCCTGCGCCCCGGGCGCGCCTCCCGGACCCCCCGGTCCCCCGCGCCCGGCAGGACAAAGCCATGAAGCCGGCGCTGCTGGAAGTGATGAGGATGAACAGGATTTGCCGGATGGTGCTGGCCACTTGCTTGGGATCCTTTATCCTGGTCATCTTCTATTTCCAAAGTATGTTGCACCCAGGTAGGGGGCGCGTTAGCGTGGTTTTGTTGGCTATTTCCTTCTCCCTCTCTCTCTCTCCCTCTCTCTCCCTCGCGCGCTCTCCGGCGGCGCCCGGCTCCTCTGCCTCCGCCGCCCTGCCCTCCGCTCGCTCCCTCGCTCCCTCGGCCACCGCGGGGCCCCGGGCTGCCAGCCCGCTTCGGCCGGGCTCCCCCGCGCCGGGATGGGGAAGGCGGAGCGGGCAGAGGGGCTCCCTCCGCGGCTGCCTCCCGGCTTCGGGCTGGATGAGGATGGGACCCGGAGGGGCGGTAGTTTTTTTTTTTTTCTCCTTTTTCTTTGTGTCTCCCGTCTGTCCGTCCGCGGGGTGGCCGGGGAAGGTAGAGGCGGCGGGGGTGTCGGCTGCCAGAAAACGAAACTTCCTCCCGGTTCTGGCCGGAGCCCGAGGATGAAAGCGGCGGCGCCGGGAGCCGCCGGGCGCGCTCGCCGCCCCTGCCCGGCGGGGGTGCCGGGGGCGCACGGTGCCGGCTCGGGCGAGGTGCAGAGCCCCGGCCGCGAGCCCGGGAGCCGCGGGGCTGCGCTCCACGTGTCCCGGGCCGGGCGCCGCCGCCGCGCCGAGCAGGTGTGGGGCGAGGTGGGGGGCCGGGCGCTGCCCCTCCACCGCCGCCACCGGGCAGGGGCAGGGGCCTGGCGCTGGCGCTGGCGGGGGGCCTCCGGGGTCCGGATCCGCATTGACCTTGTGGCTGCTTCCGTGGGGCCTGCTCCAGCTGCCGTGCCCCCCCCCCACTGTCTCCTGCCCCCCGCTTCCTGCCTCCTGCCCCCTGCCCCCTGCACCAGCCTCGCGCGCCCCATCCCTCCTCCCCTGCGCCCGGGAGCCTGGCGCTCCTGGGTCCCCCCTGGGCCGCCGCCGTTTGCAGGAAACTTCTGCTGGGACCCGCGCTGGCCATCAGGTTGCAAACCCCCCCCTCTTTCCTGGGCTCCGAGCACCTGGAGGCCCAGGGCCGCGTGGGAAGGAGTTGCCTCCTCGCGCACCCCGGGGGGCTGAGTGCTTTCAGCTCGGACATCTGGAGGTGGGGGGACAGCCCAGGGTCCCCCTTCCGGAGGGCGCGAGGGGAAGTGTGGCACCTGGGAGGGCCGGGCGCCCTGCAGAGCGGCGGCCCGGGGTCCCCAGCTCGCCTGGGGAGCCCAACAGGTAGAAAGAAGCGTCTCCAAGAGCAGGCTTCGGGGGGGACCGGTCTTCCCGCCCCACGAGGGCGCCCCGCTGGCTCCCAGGACTGACTCTGAAATGCACGTTGGATGCCTGTGAGTTGTCTCTCTCAGCCCCGTCGCAGCAGGAATTTGCTTTTTTAGAAAATTTTAGGGAGGAGGGAGCCGGAGACACGTTTCCTTCCAGGGGGACGGGATTGCTCCCCACCCCTTTTTTTTTGCTTTTTGCTGTTTTGCCTCCATCTCCTCCGTTCTGTATGGAGCACCCTCAGCAGACCCGGGTCCCCCCCGCCTGCGTTCGGGTCGATGGCAGAGCAATAAAGCCGTCCTTTGCATCTCAGAGGCAGGCAGGCTGCGGACCGCATGGTTCCTTGACAGCCGGGCCAGTTGGGAAGGCAGCCTGGCTGCGGGGACAGGGTCTGACACCACCAGCCCTGGTGACCCGGGGACATCTGAGCGAGCCGGCCTGCTAAAAGGTGGCTTTTGTTGGCCGCGGGGTATTTTTAGTTTCCTGTCCGCCAGGGACAGCGGGGCTGTCACCTCACCCAAACTTCTGAGGGGATTTAAACGTGGACCTGGCTCTCGCCTCGCCCGCTGCCCGCGGCGGTGGTGGTGGTTGCTGGGGCAGGACCAGACAGACAGCCGCATCCCGGAGGCCAGGCTCCACCCCGAGGGCTGGAGGGCCGGGCTGGCTGCGTGCACAGACACCCAGGCTTGCGCAGTTTAAACAAAGGATCGAAGGCTCTAGACTCCGGAGGTGCCTTTGGGCCACTGAAAGTTTTGCCTCTGGACTGACAGGCCAGGTCAGTCTCTGCAGAAATGCCAGCCTCGGGCCAGAGTGCCCGTGAGCCTCTCTGTGCCTGCCAGCTGTGCAGTGACAGAGCAGTAACACCACCACCGCCATCACCATGGTTTCCGCGCAGCCTGGGCTTCTGTCTTGTCCTGCGTGAGGAGGAGGAAGGAACTTTCTAGCCAGAGGCACTGGGACCAGACTTGCTGCTTGTCGCGGGCACGTGGCTGACAGGGCCAGCGCCCGTTGAGGAATTGGCTGGAAGGTGGCAGCAGCCCCGGTCCGCCTGGGCCTTGGGGACCAGCGGGTGGAGGCTCTCTCAGGCTCTCTGTCCTTGACCCTCTGCTCTCAGCCTTGGCTGCCCTTCCCGGTTCCACTTCCTCCTAAGAAGTGGCATCTGTGTGTGAGGCTCATCTCTGTGGTGTGCTGACCCGATCGTTTCTTCCCCAGCCCATGGCAAGCGCTACCTTCAGTACCTCCTGTGGAATGTAGACACGAACTGTGGCTCGCTCGACTAAAAAGTCTTCCTTATTTTGAATTACATTTGGTCTTACAAAGCCTCCGTGCCAATGATTTATTGTTGTATGGGACATACACGTAGGCTTTGAAATCCATATGAAATATTTTCTTCCTTCTCCATTTTTACTTATTTATTTACTTATTTAATAAATCTTTATTGGTCAGATTACTCCAATTGTTCCTCTTTCCCCCCCTCTGCTAGTTCCCCTCCACCTGACTCCCACCCCTCCCTCTGCCCTTACCTCCCCCTGCATTGTCCTTATCCATAGGTGTATGATTTTTGTCCAGTCTCTCCCTGCACCCCCCTCACCTCTTTCCCTCCCGAGAAATGTCAGTCCACTCCCTTTCTATGCCCCCGATTCTGTTATCTTCTCCATTTTAAAAAAACTGCGCTGTTGATGCCAGCGGCTGCTAAATCTTTGACCTGCCGCTCTGATTTTCCTTGAAAGTCAGCTGATCTTGGCTTCCCTGAAGGATTTGGGGCAATGATAACTGATCCTCTCCCCCGGCGCTTCCGCTCCAGTCTCTCCGGGTCACCCTGCGAGAGGCAGCGGGCACAGCGTGGCACAGATTGTGTTGCTAAAAATTCGGAGCGCTCTGGCAGGAGCTCCCTGTACCTGCCTGTGTCTGAGATAGAATAGTGGTATTCTAAGTGACACGGACGCATTGGTGGCTGGAGAATACCTGGAGCGTATGAGGTGGGAGAGAAAGCGTAAGAGGAGATAGCTCGGTGGTGGTGGTGGTGGGGGGTGTCTCTTATTCTGAATTGGATCTGGGTTCCATTGTCTTTCATAAACTTGAGTAGTTTGTACACGTGAGTGTTGGAGCTTTAATTTGGTCGGAAGGGTCAGCGGAAGGGGTCCTTGTTGGTCAGTAGGGTAGTTTTCGCCAGATCTCTGTTGCTCGGAGTCAACAGTCTTCGTTAAGAACATCTTTTCGGCCATTACCGGTTTGGCTCAGTGGATAGAGCGTCAGCCTGTGGTTTGAAAGGTCCCAGGTTCGATTCCAGTCAAGGGCATGTACCTTGGTTGTGGGCACATCCCCAGTAGGGGGCATGCAGGAGGCAGCTGATCAATGTCTCTCATCGATGTTTCTAACTCTCTATCCCTCTCCCTTCCTCTGTGTAAAAATAAATAAAATATATTTTTTAAAAAAGTAACCCTCATGCACTGCTGGTGGGAATGCAGATTGGTGCAGCCACTGTGGAAAACAGCATGGAGTTACCTCAAAAAAAAAAAAAAAAAAAAGAACATCTTTTCGGCGGGGGCCAGGTTTTAGACCCCATTCCAGTCCTGATGCCAACACATAGTAGGTTCTCAATAAAACCTGTGCTGAGTGAATGCATGAAGTGGCTAACCTCTAGAAGACTGGCCTCTTGGGTGTTCAGGGATGCGTGTCCAGCCTTGCCAAGCAGGCCTGGTCCGTCTGCCTGGCTCCATCAGGTGTGCATGCATCCCTGCCTTTCTGGGTTCTGAGGGAGCTAGCTGCGTGGTGCCAGGCAGGGCTAAGGGCCCCCGGCTGCCTGCGTGCCCGTGCCCAGCTCCTGGCACCTTCCTTTTGTGTCCCTCCACGGTCTGTGCTTTTGTGCGAAGGCCCCTGTTCACAGCCGCCTGCGGAGGAGAAAGCCTTTGCCTTGATCCCTTCCTTTCATTGCAGGTTTCTTCCCTTTCGCGACATGTTTACTTTCACTGGGGCCTGGGGCTGCTTTGGTTGGAGGTATTGAAAGGCTATCCTCTTTATTTAAAGACTTCCTGAGTTACCCTTTGTAGTTTCCATTGATGAGATTTCAAACACTTTCTGCATCGCAACTTTAATCTGCTTATAAACAATATGTGCTCGTTTTAGAAAACTTAGGAAGTACAGAAGAGAAACAATCCTTCCTTATTCCAGCACCCATGGGCAACTGGTACTTTTTTCTATATATCATATATATATACACACACACATACATATATATATATATATGTATATATATATATATATGCTGGTACTTTTTTCTATGTAATATATATATATACACACACATACATATACACACATATACATATACATAATATATATGTATAAATATTGTATATATTAATATATTATTATATATATATACACACACATACAGGAGAGCCTTATTAAATTTAAAAAATAGTTGCGATCACATCATGCATTTCGTACCCCGTTGGATACAAATATTACCAGTATGATGACTATTAAGTTTAAAGTCCGAAAATTTAAACTCAGTCTTTTCAATCTATAGCAGTGGTTCTCAACCTTCTTAATGCCGCAACCCTTTAATACAGTTCTTTATGTTGTGGTGACCCCCAACCATAAAATTATTTTTGTCGCTACTTCATAACTGTAATTTGCTACTGTTATGAATCTTAATGTGAATATCTGTGTTTTCTGATGGTCTTAGGAGACCCTGTTCGTTGTTCGAGACCCACAGGTTGAGAACCGATGATCTATAGACTTGCACATGCCGCTACCCTCCCCCCACCTCCTCTGCCAGATATCAGCCTAATATTCTTTTTCTTTCGCTAGACACATTTAATTTTAAATTAAAGAACCTCATTCATGAAATGAGCCCTGAGGTTCTTACGTTCTCTGTCTGCGACTTCCTCTGACAAGGTCTAACCGGAGACCGTTAGGAACCCCGAAGCAGCGTTAAGTGACTGACGGCTGAGCCGTGTCCATGCGGGTGGCCCCTTGGCGGTTGAAGTGTCCGCGCCTCACTGGGGCGTGTTGGCAGCTGCATGCAGATAAGACACAGGCACTTGGGCAGTTTCCTGAGACAGCTCGAGCCATGGCTGGGGAGTTCTCTTCCGCTGCCTCCCCGGATAAAGTGGTGATCAGGCCTCGGAGAAAGGGTGTTTGGAGGATTTAGGGGGGAGGGGGCACGGGTCTAGGGAAGCCATCCTCAGCTGTGGCAGCTTCTGTGGACGTTGACCTGGTTGAAACATCGTGTTGTTTAGTACCAGCTCTGAGCACCGCCGTTTGGAAACAGGAAATCAAAGGCACCGCCCTTTCCCCTCTTACATCCAGCCAAGGACAAACCTCTCACTCTGGGGAGGCTGAGTGGAAAGGGCTCCCTTGAAAGTCACGGCCGGCCGGCCGCTCGCAAGTTCAGATGCTGAGAATAGACGGGAAGTTGTTACGCTGACTCATTTTCCCTTTGTAGTTTTTCTGCCGTTGAGTTGTTGAGACCTCATAGTTATCACGGGGGGAAGCAAGAGGCAGATCTCCCGATGAGATTATTGGACGGGACTATCGGATGATCTGATCGGTCCATCAAAAATTCCTGGAATTTGTAATTTGATGCATCTTGGATCAAATAGGGCGCGTCAGAACCTGAGAGCAGAGCTGTTCTCTCCGTGTCTCTGTCTCTCTCTTTGCTTGGCGCCAGCTATTGTTCTAGGCACCGGGGATGCAACACACACTTTCATTTCTGTCCTCCAGGAACCTACCTTCTAGTGGGGCAGCCAGACTCGAAGCAGATGCGGAAATAAAAATGGGAGGCCTGTCAGACATGTGAAGAGAGAGAAACGAAGCAGAGCAGAGGGGCGAGGGAGGTGAGAGGCAGGGAGTGCAGTTCCCTAGAGGTGATCTGGGATTGCCACTGATCAGATGATCTTGGAGACCTGGAGGAGGCGAAGAAGCAGCCAGGTGTCTGTCTCAGTGAGAATGTCCCGGGCAGAGAGCAGCACGATGTGGGGGGAGAAGGGGTTATGAGCTGGAAAGAGATGTGTGGGCCTTGGCCTTGGCTTTGGCCTTGACTGAGTTTGGGATGGGAAGCTCTGGCAGGGTTAGAGCAGGGGCACTGGCAGGAGGGACATGGGACAGGGGTGGAAGCTGCTTGCACCTTTTTTTTGTGTGCAAATATATGTTTTTGATGTCAAAGAGGAAGAGAGAGAGAGAAACATCAATGATGAGAGAGAATCCTTGATGGCTGCTTCCTTCACAGCCCCCACTGGGAATTCAGCCCGAAACCCAGGCATGTGCCCTTGACCTGAACCGAAACCGGGATCCTTCAGTCCGCAGGCCGTTGCTCTATCCACTGAGCCAAACCAGCCTGGGCCGCTGCTTGCACCTTGGAGCTGAGTGCATTTGATGAACTGGTCGCCATGTAAATCCCAACCCTGCCCCGTGTGAGACCAGCCCTCTCTCCCGCTGCGAAGTAGTCACCTGTGAATCAGGAAAAGAGACGGGAGAAAATGTTCCTCTGAGCGGGAGCTGGGACATGGCATTCATCACTAGGGACATCGGAAGTCACCCTGATGGAATGCACTGGTGATTTAAGTCCTAGCATGGGGGTCCCCACTTCCAAACCCCGTGAATTATTGTAAGACACTCGTTTTCTCGTGTTCGTGCTCATGAGACCTGGCCGTGTTGTCACTGGGGGCGTCTCAGCACTGCTGTCCTCTGGTGGCAGGTGTTTCTCCTTCAGTGGAACGCAGATCGGCACCTGTGAGTCCTGACGCCTTCCCATAATCGTGGGAAGGAGGGGGGATTTGTCATTTGATGCATCTCCCACGAGACCGCAGGCTCAGCCCCGGGAAAGACCCTGCAGGCCATGGCCCCCTGCATCCTCACTGCTTGGCCCCTCCTCTGCCCTCGCAGGCCAGGCCAGGCCACTGTCAAGGCTTTGCTGCTCAGCCTGATGGTAAATCAGCCCCAGTTTTCAGAGCCCAGGGCTGCAGGGTCTCTCGGAGGAGCTGATGAGTTGGGAAGAGACTGGGAAGGGAGGGGCCGTTCTTTAACTTTGAACTTGAGCCTGGAAGTCCAAATGGAGGTGGACCAAATACAGTGGTACCTCGAGATACGAGTTTAATTCATTCCGTAACCTTGAGGCGTAGGAAACTATGAGACGCTCAAGTCGAGGTAAACTGGTGGGTCGTGTGCAGCCGGCCGATCCACATGATTACTCCTATCTCAACTGTTGCTCATATTTCAAAGCAAAAATCGCTCGCTTGACGGCTCATATCTCAAAAATCTCATATGTTGGGGCACTCGTATCTCGAGGTACCACTGTACATGTTTTTATTGATGTCAAAGAGGAAGAGAGAGAGAGAGACATCAATGATGACAGAGAATCCTTGATCGGCTGCTTCCTGCACACCCCCACTGGGGATTCAGCCCGAAACCCGGACGGGGACATTTCTTGGGGAAGGGATGGCAGGGTGGATTTTAGGTTCTTTCCTGTCTCGGCCGCTGAGCTCTCCTGGCGCTTAGAAAGGTGTTGTGGCTGTTTGTTTACTTGTGCTTTGTCCTTTCGGATTCAGCCGGCGGAGGTTCTGCCTCTGAGCTGGGCCCGGAGGCGTTTCGGAGGCATTTAGAGAGTAAACACAGTCACGTGCTGCCGAGCCCGTAAGGACAGGCATGTTCTGAGTATGCTCTGAGTATGCTCTGAGAAACGTGTCTGCAGGCGATTTCATCCCGTGCGAACCTCAGCGTGCACTGACACAAACCTAGGAGGGAGAGCATTCTCGGCACGAGGCCGTATGGTCTGCAGTAGTCTAGCCCAATGGTCGGCCAACTCATCAGTCAGCAGAGCCAAATATCAACAGTATAATGATGGACATTTCTTTTGAGAGCCGAAAGCCGACTTCTGCGCATGGGCCACGAAGTTTCCATCGCACTGTATGTGCGCGCCCACACGTGGTATTTTGTGGGAGAGCCACACTCAAGGGGCCAAAGAGCCGCATGTGGCTCTCGAGCCGTGGTTTGCCGACCACTGAGCTAGCCTATTGCTCCTAGCCTACAAGCCTGTGTAGCCTGTTCCTGTACTGTATACTGTGGGTCACTGTAACATCATGGTAAGCGTTTGTGTATCCACACACATGTAAACGTAGAAAAGGGGGCAGTAAAAATACCGTTAGAAAAGAGAAAGGGGGTTCACCTGTACAGGGCACCTGCCAGGAATGGGCCTAAGGCACTCCCGTGCACTACTGCAGACTTCACAGCGTACACATGTCAGGCCGCACTGAATTTAGAAAACACATTTTCTTGTGCGCGTGTGAGTATTCTTTCCCAGCCCTGGTTTCCCGGCTGGGATCTTCTTAAATCCCCGTTCCATTTTGCGAGGATTACTTCAGGTGGAAGTAGATAATGTAGCCTGTAAGCCTGTTTGTGATTCAGTTGTAAATGGGGTCCATTGAAATGTGCTCAGAGCGGTGGGATTATGGAGAGTCCCTTTAAGTGTGGCCTTCCAGCGCCTTTTTCACAAGTTTCATAAATGGCTTGTAACTTGATAGGTGGGAGTGTTTGTATCAATTTGTATTTAACATTAATTCCTTTTTTTAAAAAAATTCTTATTGATTTCAGAGGGCAAGGGAGAGGGGAAAAGAGAGAGAAACATTAATGAGAGAGAGAGAGAATCATTGATCGGCTGCCTCCTGCATGCCCCCAACTGGGGATGGAGCCTGCAACCCAGGTATGTGCCCTTGACCAGAATCGAACCTGGGACCCTTCAGTCCACAGGTCGACGCTCCATCTGCTGAGCCAAACTGGCTAGAGCAATATTAATTCCTCTTAAAAATATATATGTTCTTTTAAAAGAGGAATTAAATTCAGAGAGGAAGGGAGAGAAAGAGAGATACATAAACATCAATGATGAGAGAGAATCATTGATCAGCTGCCTCCTGCACCCCCCCCTCCCCCCACTGGGATTGAGCCCAAAACCCAGGCATGCGCCCTGACTGGGATAACCGTGAGCATAGGTCAACACTCAACCACCAAGCCAGCCACACAGGCTGGGTTCACTTCCTGTTTTTAACACGAGTTCATTTTTTTTTTTTTTAAATAATAAGTACAATGGAAGGCTTGATGTCTTCTTCCTAGGCGCCTTGGTGGCGGGGGGCATGTCCACTTGACTTTGGAACCCCAGATCTGGCCTTGTCGTGAATGGAATTGGTGATGGTCAGACCTGTTGTCGTCTGCTTGGAGCGAAAGTCCGGTATTAACAGGGGCAGGTCCTAGCACTGGAGAATCCAAGTTGGCTGTAGATAAATAGTATGAGGAGGACCGAGTTCAGTTCTATCTAACTCAGGTGCCTATGGATAGAGATAAGGAAACCCGTACTGTAAGTGTTTAAGTCCTTATCAATGTCTGGCTTGAGTGATTATCTTAAAAGCTCCGGGGAAGAAAGAAAGAAAGAAAAAAAACACACCACAAAGGCAGCTCAAGTGAAATAGGCGGGTGGCTGGCTTCTGTGAGATGCTGTTAACTTCAAAGAATCCCCAGCAAGGACAACACAAAGGCCCTCCAAGGCCGCGTGGTAACGTGACACTTTGCCCTTCTGAATGGCTGACGTGTTTTACCTTACGTATCATCGTATACGTGGCCACGGGCCAGAGTGAGAAGAGCCCAGAATTTGCAGTCCGGAGACCTGCGTTCTGCCCCCCATATCCATTCAACCTCGCTCAGGGTATTTCTGTTGAATGCTTCTTTGAGGTGCTGTGGGTGCTAAAGAGACAGCGGGCACCAAAGGAGACAAAAATCTGTGTCCTCACGGTACATGCAACTGGGGGGACATAATACACAAATGCATGTTTAAAATACAGAGTGTGCCGGATGGTGACACATGCTTTGGAGAAAAAATAAAGCAAGGAGCTGGCTGTGCCGTGCAAGCAGCAAGGGCGGTAATTTTAAACAGGATGGCGAGGGGAGGCTCCCGGTGGCAGTGGCTTTAAAGATCCAGGAGATGAGGCCCTGACTGGTTTGGCTCAGTGGATAGAGCATTGGACTGTGGACTGAAGGGTCCCAGGTTCGATTCCAGTCAAGGGCATGTACCTTGATTGCATCCTCAGTATAGGGGGTGTGCAGGAGGCAGCTGATTGATGTTTCTAATTCTCTATTCCTTTCCCTTCCTCTCTGTAAAAATAATCAATGAAATATATTTTAAAGATCCAGGAGGTGAGGCTGTCCAGGGGATGAGTTGGTGAAATAACACAGGTCTGACTTCCTGAAGGTTGACGTGGGCCGGTGTTGAGCGGATATTATTCCTCACAGGCGTCTTAGAAAGCACACACGGTTCTTCTCGCCGTCTTGTACGGGAGAGACGGAGGCATAGAACACGTCACTTGTCTGAAGTCCCACGGGGGAGGAATCGATGCAACCGGAATGAAACCATGGGCCTGACTTAGGCCTGTTCTGGATGTCTGGTGGGGGCTGTCCACGGGGGGTTCCCCCACCCCCACATTCGGAAACGTGTGGGGATGCTCTTGACCGTCTCCGGGATTGAAGGCATCAGTTCAGTGGGGAGGGCCCCGGCAGATAGGCCTCCTGCAAAGGGTGGGATCTTTCCGCCCGTCCGGGGATCATCCGTCCCCGTGCCAACCTGTTCCTCCTTGAGAAATAACCTCCAGCAGCATCTGGCACGGGACCTGTTTGCGCCCCAGGACTTGGGCAAGTGCCTGGCACGTTGTAGGGTCTTAATAATTGATCGACTGAGTGAAAGTCGCAGATGCGGAGATTTGGTCCCTTCATCTGCCAGGTGACGGACGGTGGGAATATTACCTCTCTGGCTCGGGGGTGAGGACTGAATGAGAAAAACGAGAAGAGGGGTGCGGAAGTGCCTGGAAAGGGGGGGTGCAGAAACAGCATACGAACCGTTCTTACAGCAAATGCACCGTGGAGCCTTCTGCTCAGATTTTAATCTTCACGTTTACAAAGTGCCGTTGCCTTTTATCCTATTGGAAACCCGGCGAGTGCGTCTCCTTCTCCTGTGTGTGTATGTATGTGTGTGTGTGTGTGTGTGTGTGTGTGTGTGTGTGCCCCACGCGGTAGGGGTTACTACGGGTCGCTTCTGGACTCCCGGGAATTTATTCTTCCGGAGTGTACCACCCTCTGCCGAGCTGGCGCGCCTCCCGGCCCGGGCCCGGGCTCCGCTCTGCCGCGCGCAGCGTTTTGCAGAAGCCGAGTTT